>BQNB010167284.1:0-14017 GCA_026074375.1 Tanacetum coccineum
TGGATTTTATGTCCACCATGCGTTTTAAACCAATAAGTTTCAAGAGAAAACGATAAAATAAGTCAATAGGGTTTCGTTTGTTTTTCGAACAAAAAGCGCTTCTTGCCTGTTTTGTGTGCGGAAAGGAATAAGTTAGAAAAGAAGTGTGTTTAATAATCTGCAGATAAAAGAGGGTAAAAACATTTATTTCTACTTCAATAATTCGTACACTTAAAAACTTTTATTTCCACTTCCTTCTATAATAATTCAATAATTTAGATTTTTTTAAGGGTTTATACGTTTTCATACGTCTTTATTCGTTTTTGTACGTTTTTATACGTTTTCTTACGTTTTAATCCGCTTTTCTACGTTTTTATACGCTTTTTTTTAACAGCTATTTTATTGATAATAAACTAGCAAGAAGCTAGCAACTACAAAGAAATAAGATGCGGATTTTTGAGCCAATCATTCAAGGCAAACGACAGCTTTTCATTTATTGACTCGACACTCAACATTATAAGACGTTACACACTCATCAAATCAAAAAAACAATCGCCTTATCGGCTGGAGCCGTTAGCCTCGAAATAGTCTTGTTACTGAAACGTTCCATATGTGTCACCCACTATACGTAAAACACTATCCCTTCAAGGGCATCATTTTAATTCTTATACGATAGAAACTGGCAAATGTCACTAGCCTAAAGCAACACATCTTGTATAGATTTCGAAAAGACCGCATATAAGGAACGTCCACCAGCGAGTGATAAAGTGAAGCAGCATGTCTTGACCATATCAACACGAGAAGAACAAATGTGCTATACGATCTCCCGCCCCTTAATTCAGCAAATGAGCACACATGATAAAAGTCAATATTAAAATACCGGTCACAGATATGTATAAACTAGTTGCAGCGAATCAGACTTGA
Organism: Tanacetum coccineum; assembly: GCA_026074375.1. Taxonomy (NCBI): domain Eukaryota; kingdom Viridiplantae; phylum Streptophyta; class Magnoliopsida; order Asterales; family Asteraceae; genus Tanacetum; species Tanacetum coccineum. The sequence goes on from BQNB010167284.1 coordinate 904, forward strand.
CCTGCCACGCATAACCTATCACCTTAAGCAGGCACATTTAAATCATCGAGTTTAGTAATCAACAACACAAAAAACCGAATCGATTTGATGCGGTCAATCAATACTAACCCAACCTCAAGAATTCTCTCCAACTCTCCAACTTACAAGTCCATCTGTCAGATAATAAAGCTAAAATTTACATTGCATTCACCAAACAAAAATCGCATCTAAATTATCTTAGTTCGCACACCCCCTCTCGGGCGCTTTTACGAAACAAAAAGCAAACTGGTTGCGCTAATTTCATCCAACAATAATCGAATTTACTAGATATCAAGAGCATAAAAGCGCGGGAACCATTTTTAAGTGTGTGCACCTTCACTCCAACATATCCTAGCCAGAAAGATGTTATTTAGCCCATTCTCCAAGTTAATAGACGCAATAAACTTAATTAATCAATGCCCTTGATTCCAACAAGGTATTAGTTTCGTGAACAGATATTCATTCAAACAAAGACTTTAATCCAGCTCTCGTAGATCACTCACATTTTACCACATCATCCCATGAATCGTCTTAATAACCCATTGGCCTATAGAAGAAGAATCTGCGTATAAAACGCTTCAACGCCATTTGAACTTTATCCCTATAGTCAAAGCATACTTAAACGTATGATAGACTACTTAGACGCTCCTCATTCTTAGGACCTAAAACATTCTTCCGAATTTAACATGAGGCTTTCTACTGTTGGAGATCATAGCCATGCGGTAAAGAAAAATGGCGTACGATCGAACTCTAACTACGAACACACGCCAAAAGTACCTAAATATAGCGCACAAATGCGTCAAATAGGCATTAGTAGACGATCCTAAAAACCGAACTTAATACGTAAGCCTACCTCCAAGTATGGACAATTAGTTTTCGATAGCTTCCATTGTAGAGAGACTTTCATAACCCTTCTGCAACTCATTCACGCATGCACCCGTAGCAGACATAGAAGCCACCCACTATCAACCGAAGATAATAAAAACGGAGGTTTAAATAAGAGGCACCCAGAATCTCTCATAGGCGGCGACCTTCTTAACTTCTTGTTACTAATCCACATACACACCATAAGTTTACTCTTGGCGCATATTAATTCTTAATCCAACGCCCTATTAGAAAACATCTCGAGAACATGCACTAACGGGAGTATGAAATGTTACTCTCAACATCATTCGGTCCTACAAAAACGCTATCATCCGTCTGAAAACCATGTGAGCAAAGATTCACCGAGGCGCGCTAAATTAATATTCCCTTTAAAACAGTCCGCGATCACTCACCTTTGAATACGATATAACATGGTAAGGCTTTCTGATTAAAATGAACAAAAACGGCGGATAACGATCACCTTGTTTTTAGCCCTTTGGCAAAAAATTTGAACTCCCCTCGCCGTTGCGGCTACAATTAATACTAATAAGATCCTCTCCGAAGAGCGCTACGCAACATTAGTAATCCACTTACGCCACTTTTCTCCAAACCAAACATACTGGAATGTCATCTATAAAAATCCTACCGAACCGAATCATAAGCTTTTCAAAATCTACTTAAAATTAAAGACTGTTCTTTCACCTTGGCCACCACCGAGCACCTCATTAAGAATAAATAAGGCCATCATAAATCTGACCCTATCTGCAATAAAAGCAATTGCAAACCGCTCATTAACAATATCACCAAAACAGCCAACAAGACGATTCGGCCAGAATTTTTGCATGATTTTATACAAGCTGCCAATAAGACTAATAGGTCTGAAAGTCCTTTAACCAAAATTAGCACCCAATTTTTGGAATCAACGCAATAAAAGGGACGAATTCATTCCTTAGAATATCTTCAGACTAAAGAGACTTGTTTTCACGGCATCGTATACTATTCACTTTCAATTAATGTTCCAAATATCGACGTAGAAACCAAAAGTGAAACCATCAGGACCAGGAGCTATAATCCGTCCACAATCCACACGCCCTCATTGATTTCATCAGTGGTCACCTCACTCTCCAATCCTCCTTTGTTCCGATGATAGTCACTTCTGATATTTCAGCTGACCAAGGCACGGCCTGAGGATCAGGTTTACAAAACCTTTTACAAGTTATTATAGAAAATTTCCCAGCTTGCATCCTGTTCGGATTATACGATCCAGATGCCATCGGATCATGATACCAGCCGACGAATGATTCAGAAGATTACAGTTTTTGTGTAAAGCATGCCATGATTAAGAAACTTAGATTTCTCATCACCTTCACTGACCATGAAGTTAACTTTAACCTTTTGTCCGTTTCTAACGAATGTAGTTTACAAAATAGGCTAAAGATTATTAACAAAACTCTGCTCTTTTATTACAACGCTCCAGGTTACCATTACGCATTTATCAAATAATCGCTCGCACATCCTCAAATCGACCTTGTATTTTACTTAACGTTTTTTTCACACACATAAACATATGGCGTTTATTCACGTCCCAAATCTTATTTTAAGTATAACTTCCATCAATTTTAAGCAGCGCATTAAGACGCATCCAGCTGGCAGCTCCTCCATGCATCATTCCAAATTTACGAAAAAATTCCATCCCCTCCTTCATTGTCAACCGATAATAGAAAAAATCGAACCGGTCGAACGTCATAAATCAAAATGAATTCATCGAAAGTTAAAATATTGTCGATGATCAGGAAATGCGAAAAACAGCTCCATAAGTATCAGCAGTTGATATTCGGGACCAAGGTACTCAAAAAACTTAATAGACCAAGAAATCTAATCTCCACTTACTCATCTTTTGTTGCGGACTTGGGCACCACATAGATATATTTATATATACTTATTTTTCTACACCTAAAGGTAAACCTCAACCAATCCCGCATTCGAATGAACGAGTTAGATACATATTAGCGCCTAGAACATTATAACACCGAACGCCAACTATCGCGAGTTATACTGCAGAACCTCATAAATCACACCAGTAATATACCACCTTTCTCCTCCATTACCATCTCACGAGTCAAATAAATCCCTACAACAACTGTTTATTCTTGAAATCAATGCGACATAAACCGCATCATGAGAAACGATCCTACCAGTTAGACGCCCACAACACCTCGAACTAATAACTGAAGTAATCCAAAATATAGCATTACAACTAACAAAAGGAAGATTTTCCCACACACATAGAATATCCACCGAGTCCCTACTAAAGTGCACTACTGAACATAATCAAAAGCAAATCAGTATACTTCTACTACTGCACAACATAATACAATACCATTTCTCCATCTTTCTGTTTCTGTGTAACAGCTAAAAATTCTCTTATTCGAACACACAATCATCTTAACCCTGTCTTTTTTTAGCCTTTTGGGCCAAAGGCCTTGAATATTCAAAAGGACAAACAATTCACTCGAATACACCTCTCCGCTGCCTTTTGTAATAATCTCTAGCATATGAACTTAATCACCCATCCATAGTGTAACCCAATAACTTGCCTACTTGCACCAATTCAATCAAGGTACGAGGCTCAAGAATTAAACCACCTTCCGAGGGATCTCAATTGTTGTAAAGTGCGCGCTGAACGTACCGATCTGGCGCATCATCCTCTAAGTTCATAGTGGATCGATTACCACTAAAAATAACATTAGCCTCTTCCATATTACAATCATTCAAATTCTCAACATTGTCGTTTCTGCCACCCTCCATATGCATAGAAGCCCATCATACCCTCATAAGGAAGTGAAGACAATAAGAGAGGAGGAACTTCATACTAAATTCTGATTATTTATTCATTACCCACCATAGGTCTTTTTTTTATGGAGTAGAAACAGAATAAATATGGAAACGGTCTTTTCGATTTGTCTATTTGGATTTATCCATAACTCCTCCTCCATGTTATTTACATCCCTGCCCATCACCTTCGTGCCAAATAAAAGTATCTGGAACCATCCTCCACATCACTATCACCACCACAGCTACCAAATCCATTTCGTGCACATTGGATCCACACAGGCCTTAGAAGTTCAACGTCATTCTGATCTTCATCATCATATTACATCCACAAAGTCATGGAACCCAACTTGGAGTTCATTAGCACAACCAAAATAACCTAGTTCGCCGATCACAATAATTTAAACTCCTCTGAGATATTCCCTACAATGACTTCGTATGAAAAGCAAAACGATATTCGAATGTGAAGACACATCGTCCTCACTGATCAAACAACATCTAGAAATTTCCCCCCACATTAGCCTCAATACGTTAATGTGGTATTTTTTTTATTTTGGGGCCCGACTACAACGTGTCAAATGCGGTTACCTTCTTAACTCCACCCAAGTAATTCTTGCTTCAGTTAAACTAAATCCAGTGAACTTGTTTGAATTTGAGAAAACCAGCGAACCATCCGCTCACAGATTATCACGGAATCAGTTTAATAAATCTCCTCTAGTATACATAATTTCCAGTCATAACCCATATTCTCCCATATATTGTATTTTGATGTCCACAAATCGCTTTCATTGCTTAATGCTAGAGCTTTAGGTTCGCTAATGAAGCAAAACTCTTTCAACCTTCCCAGCACCGAATCTTACGATAAATCCCTGGACATACAAACACTCCCATCATTCCAAGACCACCGCAGGAACCGCCTGACTATCCCCACTTCTAGGTTGCATTTGACCTTTCACTACATTCATATACGAATTACCCCACCAGTGATCCCATTAACATTCTTTGACACGGTATCATTCATATACGCATTAGTATTACTGTTCTTAACCCTACCAGCATCTTTCGGTAAATGCTTTCTTCCATTCACAGGAGGTCTATGAAACCTAGCGATATTAGCTTGTAATTTATATCAATCAATCCAAACCGTACATAGGTTATTCATCAATCTCTCCTCGTTAAAAACATTAATGAATCTAACAAAACCAAACCTCTTACCAGATTTTAATCTCTTAGTAGGAATAAAAGAATCCACGACATGTCCATATTGTTTGCATGAATGAAATAACTCCTTAGCAGAGAACGATTCTGGAAAATTCGTAATGAAAACTGATGTAGAAATTTTAGCCATATCGTCCTCCTTCGTTCTATAACTACCCATGATAGGATCATAAAAGCTAAACGTCTTAAATAGAGGGAATCGGCGCTCAGAGAATTTAGTAAACAATCAATCTAGGGTTCATGATTATTAGGGTTTTTAAAAAATAACAAGTTTTATTGAAACAATCCACCCTATGGATCCTGATCATAGATTCATGAAAATAACTCGATAAGGAAATCAATCACAAGGAAAGATCTCACTATTTCAGGCTTTTCTATGATCTAATAACAGAATGGTTGTAGCAAATAAGAATCAATTTGCAAAAATCATAATTTAGTAAACAATTGATCTAGGGTTGACAATGGAGGATCAGGGTGGGAGATCGAATTGATTTTGGTTGGATCGAATTTAGATCCAAATTATGCTTTTGCCAAGGATCGTGTGGTGAGGTTTGCCGTAATTTTCAAAGATTAGTACGGATTTGTAAATGAATATTATAATAAAATGAAAAAGAAATTGCCTTTGATTGCCGTCACAAATGACAAATGTAGATCTAAAATGGAGATCTTTTTATACGTTTTCTTATGCTTTCATCCGTTTCTCTATGATTTCTTTTTGTCTGTTTTTGTTCGTTTTGTACGTTTTTATACTTTTCATCTGTTTTCATACGTTTTCGTCTGTTTTCGTACGTTTATTTACGTTTTCGTACATTTCCTTACGTTTTCCTACATTTTCGTCGGTTTTCATACGTTTTTGTATATGTTCTTACGTTTTCGTCTGTTTTTTTCTTTTTTGAATGTTTTCTTACGTTTTCGTTTGTTTTTTACGTTTTCATTCGTTTTTATACGATTTTTGATGTTATTATACGTTTTCATCGTTACAAAAAACGCATAAAAACATATGAAAACGTACAAAAAGGTCAAAAAAACGTACACAAACGTAAAAGAAGTATGAAAACGTACAAAAAAGTAAAACTAGCGTGGAAAACGTAAAAAAAACTACAGAATGGTACAGAAAGATACAAAAACGTATAAAAATGAATAAAAATGTAGAAAAACGAATGAAAACGTAAAAAAACAAAAACAATACAAAAATGTAAAAAATAGACAAAAACGTAAAAGATGTACAAAAACACTGGTGAAATAGATAAAGAAAAAACTCTGAAAGAAGTATTTCAATAGCATAAAAAAACAAACGATCTTTTTCATACAGATGAAGATTTAAGATGTATCTCTTCTTCGACAGACATGATTTAAAAATAAAGAGATAAAACTTAAAAAAAAAAAAACAATCGAAACACTCTTTATGATAAAAATAGGATTGGCACATGATTACTTACCCCACGCTACTTTCTACAAGCTATTCAACACTCATTTCCCCACCACTAAAATCATCCATAAAGTGCCACAAATAACAAATCTTGTGACCACTCCTGTTTATAATTACTATTTTACCCGTGAGGTTGCTTCCAATGGTGAAGCGGCAAGAGTCTGTGAGGGGTGTTTGTCACGCGCCACCCTGTTATAATGGGGTGCTCATATGTGAGGTAGGAAAAGAAAAAATGAGAAATGCTACAACCACAAAGAGTTTACAAAATAATTTTCACAAAATGATGTGCCATGATAATTTGTACATCATTTGCCAATTAGAAGATGAGAGATAAATAACTTGAATCTAATTATTGCATGTCACATCATTTTGTGGAATTTTTTCTGTAAGCTCTCAGAAAAAATAGACGAACGGTAGACCTCTATGGTTACTCGGGTTGTGTGCATTTTGTGAGCCCCCATTATATAACGGATACTTTGTAAAAAAAATAAACTTTATCATTTTTTATCTGTAAATACGCTCATAATTCACTATTTTTATACACGATTTCAAACTTAATCTCACACAACTTAAACATTGATATTTATCATTCATCATTATTCAAAATGAATTCTGAAGCCATAATGTTCACAAAATCATCAGAAAAAGATGAAGTTACTAGTTGGGACATGAATTTTCTTAGCAAAGAAAAAATGTGAAACAAGCGTTTGATGTTCTGAAGAAGAAATAAGTTGTATTAGTCAATCTCGCATGATCGTATCGTCTAGAAAGAATAAGAAATATGATGCATGCATGCATCATATTACATAATATGATTTGAAAAGACAAAAAAAAAGCGATATCTCCCAATTGATATCTGGAGGAAGCACATCAATCGGACGAACTGATACGATCCCAAGAACAATAGCTACGAGTTATCAGACAAATCAAATCATCACAAGCGCATTAAAACCTTCATGCCGATTTGGTCGAACAACTTTCTCATGATGTTTAACTTCAGTTTTTAATTATCTCCGTAGTGTTTACATTTTTTTATTTCGTATCTAACGTTTTTAATTTATAAATAAAAGTTTATTTTTTAAAAGTGTACAGAAAAATATAATAGTTCTATAAAAGTTTTTAATAGAAAAAAATGAGTTAGAAAGATGAGTTGGCTTGTTTCTTTTTTTTTAATGAATTATATGGTTTGGAAGTATCAGTTATGAGCCGCTTATTTGAGAGAGTGAGATTTTTATGGCCCTACTCAACCCATTAAGATGAAACAAAAGATTGAGTCCACTCATTAACCACTTACGCTCAGTTCTCGAGTTTAAGCACAAGAAAAGAAAAGAAAAGAAAGTAAAAGAAAGGTAAAGGAAAGAAAGTGAAGGAAAAAGAAAGAAAGTTAGTCTCTTATTTTGTGTTCTCAAGTTTCAAAATAATTGAAAGGAAGGAAAGAGACCAGATATGTAAACTTACGATTATACCCTCTAAACAAAATATCTACATGAGCAACAATGGAATGATGAGGGTAATTTAGTCAATATAAGCATAATCCTTCTCAATCCTTTCCAATCCTTCCAAAAATGAAAGAAAAGATTTGGGATAAAAAACTTTCATATATCACCTCCTTTTCCTTTCTTTTCTTTTCCTTTCTTTCTACAAAAAATCTCAAGAACAAAAATATTTTTTAGTCCCCTTCTATTTCTTTTCCTTTCTCTTCAATTTTAATCTCGAGAAGTGTAACTAAGATGAGGTGACTAAAGTAAAAAGAGATGATGATCATTGTGACTAGTGTAAGTGACCAATGGGGCCACACTAGTATAGTAGTATTCGAAAGCATTCTGCAACCAAACAAAATCACATATATAAAGAAAGGGTGGTTATTTAGAACCTCTTACAGCATCAGGTATCATAACTTGGCAACACCAAGTTTTTGCTGTCACATCAGCGTCACATCAACATAACACCAACACCAACACCACTCCCCTAATCATAACACCAAATAACATCACTCACCTTTTTATTTTCATAAAACCCCCTAAACAATTATTTCATTCTTTTAACAAACTAACCATTTCATTCATAAAATTCAAATACACATTACAATACTAAAAAAAACACACATTAAAAAAAATACCGAAATTAAAAAAAAAAACATACGCCCCGGCGACTAATCTTCTTCCGATGCTTCTTCAACTTCTGGCGTCCAAATAATGGATTTGTGTGTATTCATAAGTTTTGTTGGAAGACTATATATCGTATCTTTAGTCTTATAATTCTTTTGCTTTACGACCGTTGGGTTTGACATCGATCGATCCACACTGTTTGCTGTGACCTAGCAGGAATTAGAATACACACAATATTCCAGACCACAACCGACATATTTGAATCTTCCAAAAGCATGTTATGCATTATGGATATACCAAGCATACATGGATTCTAGCGTAATGTGTTGACTCGTATGCCACGTCCTATTGTTTGAATAGTCCTCAACGTCCTAGGAAGAACACACTGAAACGCACTTTCGACATCTATTCCGGAGCACTTTCTTACGCTGTTATAAAGTACGTAGGCTTCGTATCAGTTGCCACGCCAGTGTAAATGATTTGACGCAACTGATGCCCACATCCTGTACATTCCATCGCTGCCAAGTAAATACCCATTACGATCCTGAACTCCTTTAATCACATACTGACCCACATAGTACCTAAGAACAACTACATAGGTCGTCGAATAACGGCTAGACTATCTAAAACATTAATATCGATTAATTTCGCACCGTCATCCATATCAACGCATGCCAAAACCACAGATCATTCGAAAGCTACAGCTTCAAGGCTATATATAAGTTGTATTTTTATCACACCACCTATCCGTATTGTACCTAGTTTCAAGTACACAGGACAATTTTTTCCAACTCTCCAACAGTTGCATACATCAAATACATCACATCATTCCCTGAACACCAATAACATGTTATCCTTTTGTTTGTATTTTTACAACGTCTTCAAAGTGTGCTTCTAACTACTTTTGGTGCATATACGAATTCCTATGATTCACATATTAAAGAAAAATAGAGCATCTCGTTGCCCGTAATTGGCTCCCGCCTCATAATTTGCAAATATTCATCAAAACTCTTCTTTATCATCCTGTATTCCATTTGCGTATGGCATCTGTGCACTTCATAGATCACAATACTCATCTACCCGTACAATCAATTCGATATATGCAGAAATGAAATGTGGGTAGCGGAACGTACCGTATACACATTAAATTCACATTGACAATTTTTAAAAAAGTTTACGGCTCCATAAGACGAAATCTTCCTCCGGAAAATAATTATATCGACGGATACTTACAAATGATCAAGCAAAATACATCATCCCTTATACTTCATTCGTCATCTCACTGTCACAGAAATCGTGAATGGGTCAATCGTGGTTGATCTTCCTTTGTTGTATTAGCCCCATTCGTGATACCTAACAGCTTTATGTAAATTAGAGATGCGTCGTTCTCCACTCATCGCTATCAAAAACTGTTCGATTTTGATTCATTGAATGAGTTTTGTAGTGATTTTGCTATAAATGTATGTTTATATTTTTAGTGATAAAAAAATATAGAGGTATTGAAGTATTTATAAATTAGTTGGGTGTGAGGGGGTAAAATGAAATATTTTTTTTTTAAAAATTAGCCGTTAGGGCTGTTTTGTATTTTTTTTTTTTTTTTAATAAAACTAGCCGTTAGGGGGTGTTTGGTAACTTTTTAAAAATAAGGGGGAAAATTAAAACTAGTATATAGCCGTTTAGGGGGGGTAAATGATTTTTTTTTTTAAATCAACCCCAACGTGCGTGGGCCGGCCAACGCCGGACCCAACGCCGTTGGGCAACGCCGCATAGCGGTGTAGTAACGCCGGGCAACGCCGTTGCCGGCGTTACTACACCTAAGGCTCTTAAAATGTTGCCAATACTTTTTTTAGTTTTTTTTATAATTTTGTTTGTGTTATTAAAGTGTGAAACGAAAAGTGCAGAATAAAAATTATTAGATTTGTCAAGTCAAAAGTATTAAACTGTAAAAAAACATTGAACAGAAAAAAAAAACTATGTTGTCCTGTTAAATGGGGTAAAAAAAAAAAGTGAATGAAGTACTTTTTTGTATTTTTTTTATACTAGAAGGGTCCTAGTAACACAACCCATAAACAAAAAGAGGGCTTTGCATGCGTTTAAAAACATCATAATCATGAGAAAACCATTGTTTTAGTTACACAATACTTCAATTGTTTTAGTTACACAATACTTTTGCTATCGAGAAGTTATAATACATCCAATATATTTACTGATAAAGTCGTGTAGTACACTTAGCCGAAAACTGTTTCTCATTGATAAAAGACTTGCATCATATAGCAATAGATTATAGACGCCAAAATGTTGTTTAAATAACTTTTTCAAACTAATTAATTATAATCATTTGTTAGCATATGAGAAGATATTTGATCAAGAGAAGAAACCAAAAATAAGTCACAAAGTTGGTCAAAGGGATCAATATGGCACATGGTACAACTTGGCTTAATCATACTTAACATAATTAATCTATAGACAATCATTAGTAAATTATATGATACAATCATACATAGAAAAAAGTTATAAACCTTAATCATTGTAGATATTGTGTTGAATACATTTGCAATATGTTTCTAGAGTATAATGTCGTCTTTGTGTTATATGCTAGGTAGACTCATTACCAAAAGAGACTGAAAATAGTTCAGCTATGTATGCTGGCACATGTATCTTTACCTTCTCAAAAGAATTAAAACTTGTATGGATGAAGTTTTAAAGTTAGCAAGTTGTAATGGTAAAAAAAAGATAGAACAAAGGTACACTAGGATTACATATCAACTATAGCGAGTATGCGACAAGCCAAAGTAATAGCATTCTTACATGACACTACATATCGTGTTGATGTCTAGATTTTGGAACCGAAGGATGTATGTTTCTAACAAAACGACGATATGGTGAAATTGCATTAGTCTTTTTTGGGGGTTTTGAGTTGTAAACGAGGCCAAATTTTCACAAAAGAGAATTTTACAACATTCCAAATGTAAGTGATGACGGATTCGAGCTTTATTATTGGAAACCACTTGCTGAAATTACTTCTATCTTCAAACTTTTTTTTTTTTTTTGACTTTTGGCAGGCTTATCCTCTATTCCTCTTGGTCACTTGTCGAATTAGATTTGGGACCAACTATAGATTGTGCCATTGTGGGCCTTTGCTCTTTGGTTATGTCATATGTGGACCCAAAATTGTTCTGTATATTTCTTAGAAGTTGAAAGCCACATGCAAAAATCATACTATGCCATATTCTATATGCTCACTTGTACCTTTCAACAAGACATAACTCCTAATCGACCACCACGTATTGAAGTGAAATGTGTGGATTGGATGTCTGTAACGGGTTTAAACGGACTTGTGACGAAAGAGGTTGTTCATTAATATTCGCTACGCGTCCAGATTTGTTGGTGAGACAAGGTTGATCCATGTATAGTTTTTGTCTTCTTAGTTTGGTTCTACTATATATTCATGATTCATACATTCATGGATCGTAAGACTTGAACTTGATCTGCTAGATATGAATGAGACATTGCACATAGATAATAGACTAGTTCACGCATAGCGGTGCCATAGATAAGTTTATTCCATGTTCCCACCACGATTTAGGTATCGGTTCTTTCTCTTTATGTTGTCCCATTAGACTCGCAAGCAATGGCCATCCTCAAAGATTCACCATTCTGGTATCTAAATGATAGATGCCGTCAATTATTGAATAAGTTGTATCATATAGGGTAAGTTCAGACATGGTTCATGCAGATTAATACATGAAGAGTGTGGGTTAAGGATCAGATCAAACCACAAACCCAATTGGTGTGGACCTTGACTGATTAACCCAGCCCGTTCTTTTCGCCCAATAGCAAAAATGGCCTATCTCAATATGTTACTCAAGACTCAAGTAGCCCAACCAATCCATCTAACCACCTTTAGTAATTCATCTTGATCACTTGATGCATTAAAAAGAACTTTAGAATGATATATGCAAAGATTACGAAGGAGGAAGATATTGTACAATTGAAACTTAAACGCACATTCCATTTTTTAAAGGAACTCCTAAACAGAAAAACCAAGGAACACACTGCCTACAATTTCATAAGCCATATACAACATACCATCTCCTGTGTCGTACCATAAAATGAATGTTAAATCAGTAGAAACTATGTATAAAGTAATGCACTAATGCAAGTCGTTTTTCATTCTACTGTATTTATGATCTAAAAATTCGAGGAAGCATCAAGACATGACAGATATTATAAAGCACATTTGCATTGCTTGCTCTTTACAAACACATTACATGACATACACCATCTATTAAAAAGCACAAGCAACTGAGTAAGCTGGAAAAAAGATGTATAACATACAATGTTTCAGGGAATCTTTAATCTTTAAAACTCTGTAGAGGTCTGAACTTATTAAATAATTAGCCATCAGATATGGCGAGCCAAGTTTGATTCCCATAATTCTGCTAACAACAAGTGCAAGTAAATCTTAGTTGGAGTTCAGATATTAGGCTGTAAAATGCAAGTAATGTCTACACGTAAACCACCTACCAACTAAGCAAGAGTCTGTTCATTAGCATCTTACAACCAAAACTCCATATGACACACGTTTACTATGCTTTGACATACTTGTCAACATATCCCTGCAAAATAATATGAACATTACTGA
>BQNB010167285.1:0-14017 GCA_026074375.1 Tanacetum coccineum
CATAATTATCTATATTTTAGTGTTTTTAGTCCTTTTATAGTGTTTTACGGGGTACAAAATATGTATATATTAGCCAATATCAATATCATATGGACCACGCGCCACCGTAGTGAAATACGATGCATATAACATCAATGGGTATACTTTTTGTACAAAATGTCATGATGGAAAAGTTTACCAAAACAGTGGGGTTAGTGTTATACGAAAATCCAAGTGAACCATGTCATGCTCAAGTTGTCACACTCTACCTTTATCATATTTGACCCATTCTTTTAAAGCATATAGACATTTGATTTTTTGTACTTGTTTAAGGATTTATGTTTGTACTGTGCAGAACCTTTTTAAGCTTTCGTTTTGTTGCAAATACTCTTGTGAAGGATTTTATTTTATCTATTAATTTTTTACTTCCTGTTTGGTTTATATTTTTGTATACGAGGCTTTCAAACCCGGGCGATGCCCTAGATGAGTCATGAAGTTGCTAATAAACTGCTTAATTCTTCTTATTAAACTGCTTATTATCGGCTTTAAAACTGATTATTATATCTGCTGATAAGCTGATATGGATACCTTGGAGCGAGATTAAGTGTCAAATGGTTTTGGTTTGTATTCGGTAGATGATCATGTTCGGTATGAGAATTAAGGTCATATTTTTTTTTGTGCGGATAATATGGGTAGTAGCATGTAGTCTATAGTTTAGGGTCCCTTTTAGAACCCTTTTGCCAATTTCAGTTTGATCATTGCATAGAGCCTTCCTATCTTGGTCTGCATTTTTATGGCAGTATGTTGTCTCTGCGTGTTTGGCTTTGGGTTTGCACGTTTTGCTGTTTAAGAATGTTTGGCGTTTTAGGGTTGCAGCTTGGTACAACTTATATAGTCGAATAAGCTACTTCCTAGCTTATTCAATTTGGGCTTAAGCTCATAAACTGCTTAATTCTGCTTATTAAACTGCTTATTCTCGGCTTTAAAACTGCTTATTAAATCTGCTGATAAGCTGATATAGATAAGGGGTGTTTGGTTTTTGGTTTTCAAAATACAAAAGAAAATTTAAAAAGGAATCACGCCCAGCGAGAATCGAACCCGCGACCTCCAAGATAGAGGTCAAGCGGGTTACCATCTCAGCCAGGCAACCTATTCATCCTTGGAAGAAGAATAGCCCCGCTTTCTAGCCGACTGAATACATTGATCAAACTCGGAGGGAATGTGTCACATTAGAGGTGAAAATCAGAGGTGTCCTCTAATCACTACGATGAGTTGGTCCCTCTTTTAGTAGACTCGGCTATGAATATTCATGAAAAAAATGAATGGCGGGCTCTTTCTTTCATAGCTAATCTAATTCTCCCTTTACTTACTTATAACAGTTTTTTTTTTGTATTTAGTCACATACAATTAAGCATGAAGTGACCAAAAGTGTTAATAAGTGTGACCATATGTTGTTTAAAGCGAAGAAATATGTATTTTGTGTGACTATTGATCATCCAATAGCCACATGAATTCTATGTTTGTGTGGCCTTTTGTAATATGTGACCAAAAGTGTTAATAAGTGTGACCATATGTTGTTTAAAGTGAAGAAATGTGTATTTTGTGTGACTATTGATCATCCAATGGTCACATGAATTTTATGTTTGTGTGGCCTTTTGTAATATTTAGTCACACAAAGCATGAAATTTAATGATGACCGATTTCACATTTTGTTCTAAATAATAGCCACATGAATACTTCACGATGTGACTGTTATGAATATATTGGTCACATATAATCACCTTAAATGTGGCCATAAACATAATTTAGTCACACATTTGTGATATGTTGTGGCTATTGTAAAGGCATATAGTCACATGATCGTGCTAGAAGTAAATGTGACTATACACATTAGCTTTTGGCAAGCTAACACAAACTAAACTTTAAACACACATATTAAGTTACGTGACCATATGTACTGGATTTTGGCTACACTTAAATAATGTGTGACAAAACGTTTAGTGTGACCATATATGGCATTTGGTCACAGTGTTCAAGTGTGTGACATATATTTGTCACTATTTATATGTATATCGTGACTAATGATTCAACCTTACTTTTCATTTGTCACGCGTCCCAAATTCATATGTGGCTAAATAATTAGCAAAAGATAGCAGTCACCCTTAAATAATGTGTGACAAAACTTGACTGTATGATTTAGACACATAAAAAATTACTTCATGTGACCATATATGCCAATTTGGTCACATTGTTCAAGTGTGTGACATATATTTGTCACTATTTATATGTATATCGTGACTAATGTTTCAAGCTTCCTTGTATTTGTCATGCGTTCCAAATTCATATGTGGCTAAATAATATTACCAGTTACCTTTAGCCACATAATGTTCGAATATGTAGCAATACAGTTCTAATGGTCACACAATCGAAATTTTCATGTGTGGCTAATTAGTAAATGTTGTCTATTTTGGTACCTTTAGCCACATAAATATGTGAATGTGTGGCCGTTCCATTTTGCCCATGTGTGACCAAATCTACTTTTTGTACTAGTGTATGTACTCGAGATCTTTCTTGACCCCCACGAACACTCATTTAAAAGAAAATAAATAAATATTTTAATAGTGTGTTTCATTAATCCTAAGATTATTATTAAGTGTGAGGTCATTTAAAATGATGAGCTACCTTGTTTCTTAAAGATAATCATTAATTTTATATGTGAGAAAGATCATTGAGTATTATGCATAATATGCATAGTTTTGTCATTTAAAGTGTATAGAACTTACCTAGCCATTTTAAGCATTTCAAACAACTTTTGAAAACAATTACATGTTTATATAATATTTTCAATTATTTGACTAGTTTATATGCTTTAACTTAGGGTGAATGTTAATGTGAAGTTTCATACCAAAATGTCATTGCAAAAGAGAGAACTTTTCTTACCAAGAAAGTTAAGCTTTCAATTTTAGAATTTACAATAAATCCTAGGTTTATTTTAATTCAAAGATTTATTAGTTATGATTGTGAGTTAGATCAATATATGTAAGCAAGTGCTAAGATCAAAAATACATTTTCTTTTACTTAAATACTAATGTATTAAAATAATCTTTTATCTTGTTTATCCCATGTTAAAGCAAGATAGTATTATGGCATGTTTTTGAGATCTTGTTTAAATCTTTGATTAAATGAAGGTGTTCAATATTTTATGATGACACATTTTACCACTTGAACTAGTGACAAAATAATCGTGCAATACGATCTTTTTCGATAGATTTGAAAAGCTTACGTAGCTCTCAATCCTAAGTTAGTTATTATGTTTAATAAGGTTTACAAGATGTTGATGTAACATTTGCAAACAAAGTGATCTTTTTCTATATGCAATGCAAGAACAATTTCATAATCTTAATGCAAGAAATCTAGCATAAGTTCTAGTTAGGCATAATCCAAAAGACTAGTTACAAACAAATAGTGTACATGGCACATGTGTTTAGATATATAACTAGCTCAATTACAACTAGCAACGATCACTTAATAATATCTATTAACAAAATCAAGACACAAGGAAGTGCACACAATCATATAACATAACGCATAAAAGTACTTATCGTCGTTTTGTGTATTAGATACAAAAATGTATACTTAGCTCAGTTTTGTTTGAAAGCGAATTAGTTTCCTCCCCATTTCAAAAATTAACCAATTTTAATATTTTTAAAAAGTTAATTACACCATTTTTTTCAAAGATATACCGACTAGAAATGTCTGACTCGAAAGGAAAAGATAAAATACAAGTTTTATGTTAAAACGAAACTCAACATTTTGGACAATAAGTGGTACATTGTATTTCTGACTAACTTAGGTTTATTTTCAATACTTGGAAGTGTTCTTATATGAAAGTAGACTAAATTATCTTTAAAATGGCAGGTGGCACTACTTCTATGGACTTACGGTTGATTTTATATGAATTTTCAAAGTTTCCGAAAATTTGACGAATCAAACAGGTGGCCCCTTGATTGATAAGGGGCCCACCCAGGAGATAAGGGGGCTGCCCAGGGAGATCAGGGGGCCTGCATCTGACACTCTGTACAAAATTAGTATACTTAGTGTACTTAATAATAAAACTACTACAAGTCAAGCAACAAAACATTTTTCATATTTAATCCCCTTCATGGGTAGTTTGATACATGGATCGTACTCTATTTTTAAAACCATTTGTTTTGAAAATTAGAGCGATCTGGCTATGATACCAATTGTGGAAATCGTAAAGGGGGGTCAGTACGTTTCCGTTTAAAAACCTAAAATCTTTTGTGTCAAATTGTCAATCAAGCGTGACGCAATATAAAGAGAATTTATATTAGTTCTACACTAACTATACATATAGTATCAAAGCGTATCACAACAATACAAACCTAAGCATAATATTCACATCTATTCACGACACGAACATAATCAAAACTGTATAAGAAACACGACACGCAATTATCTACATAATGCAAGTGTAAATATAAAGCGATAAATGCGAGTATAAATGTAAAGAGATGAGTAAAAGGAAATGCAAACCCGACACGGTGATTTATAGTGGTTCGGTCACGAAGCTCCTCTTCGCCCTACTCCACTCCTCGAGTACCCAACTCGAGAGTTACTTCACTAGTCAACAAGCTCCCTTTAGGCGGAGAAAACCGTACACAAGTAGCTTACACCAATTTTCGACACTAAGCCAAATGTCGAGTTCTAATCTTAGCTAGAACCGATCTACCACACGCTTGTATTTTAAGGCCTAAAATACTAACCACCCTTACAAGTATTTACCTCACCTAAATACTATCACGATCAACCCGATCTAACTATTACACACGATCACAAGAGATATGAATGAATTACAACATACAACACAATCGTAACTACGTTACGTAAACACAACCTAAACTATAATACTTCGTATCTTGGCGATTACGAGTATTCTTCTCTTGCACTTGGAGGAATAAGCTTGAATCACTTGGAAACAAACGCTTATGATTAAATGATCAAAGGTTTTTAAAATATGTGTGAGATGTATAAACTGATTTGGGAAAGAAAGAAAATAGGTGAAAACGTTTGTGGGAACAGTCCACTACTTATAGGCAAGACTGTGAGCCGTTTTACATGGCCGGCCCCCTTAGCTCTCCTGTCGGCCCCCTTATCATTAAGGGGGCCGCCCATACCTATAAGGGGGTCGCCCATAGTAAGACGCTCCCAATTTTGTCTTTTCGAGGGGAGGTTTTTTCTAGAGAAGCTTTATTCATTTTTGAGGCGGAAAAATTGAATTCAAAATATTTATTTTGAATAAAACATTTCTTGTAAACACAAAAATATTTTGTATAACTTTTAAAAATGTTTGTTACATTTTATTAAAAATGTAAGGTTTAGAAAAATTAAATTCCTTTGATCATTAAATAAATCAAGCATTTATTTATTTATACTTTTAAGTGATTTACGTCGGGTGCAAATTTAGTTGAAGCATACTTGAGACGTCGAGAGATGTTATCATATGAATACTTTGATGATTTGTGATTACGAGTAACTTGAGCACTTTACGTTATGTGTAAACTTACGAAGTTTGTCATCACCCACAACACAAAGAGAATGTATAGATTTAAATCTCGTAAAAATAATACCAACAATCTCCCCCTATTTTGATGATAGACAAAAAAAAACATAACTCATAGTAAAAGTATAAGTTACTTGTTACACTTCTTATCCCTTTTTGTTGAAATAAAAAAGGTGCACACTCCCAAGCCATTCATTCCCATTAGATGATATTTTACTATACGTCCAATCCTAAACCAAAAAGTGAGCGTGCATCATCCCTAGTGAAGTCTTGCTCCTATCAACCCCATTTAATCATCCCAAGATATCTACTTTGATACTCGAGCACCCCTTAGCTCATTGCACTCCTATGATACTTGCCTCCCTTTGTAGATCAAGTGGATCCATGAATCAAATATGTTATGAAACATTGATAGTTTTCGCTAGTGGTCATACATGATATATTATATGATTTATTTTGAGTTTGTTGGTACTGTATAAATTATGTAGTGCGAGGGTGTACTTGAATGATATGTATGACATATGTTTAATCGTTGTGGATGTGTGAACAACAAGTGGAAAACATTTGTCCATGCGAGAGTCAAACATATTTATTCTATTAAGACACTTTTTCCTTTAGCCATGGTTTTGTCCCCACTAAATTTCCTAGTAAGGTTTTTAATGAGGCAACATCACGAAACATATCAAAGATTTATGTACTCTTTTCTTCACAAGATTTTTGTCCTATCGGGTTTTATCTTGTAAGGTTTTAACAAGGCATAATTTTTTAAATAGACATACAAGGGGGAATGTAATGAACCAAAAAAGTAAAAAAAAAGAAATCAAAATACCATACATTAACGAATCAGATGGAAATGAAACCTCTATATCAATTCTTCAAACACAAAAACCCTAAACAGTCACCGCTCCTTTAGATCGAATCCCAATGTGTGTTTAGAGAGAGAAAACAACCGTTCTTGTTGTAAATACTTATGGAATGGATAATAGAAAACAAGTGTAAAACACGCAATGAACCCAACAATCCAAGTGCTACATAAGCGCAACACCCACTAAACTTTTTTTAAACCTCTCAGCCGCCGGCTCGGCATTTGAACAGTGCCGGCTCGAGCCACGTCTCCACATTATACCTGATCCATCCTCCTCCCTTCAGCCACCCTCGCAACCGGTGGCTTTGCAAGAATACCGGCTCGAAAGATTCACTTCAACAAATGTTGTATAGTATAATATATATGGAATGGATGTTCATATTATCTAATATTAGAATTATATCTATGTATTTATGTTAGTAGGAGATTGTTTCTTAAAGGATACTTTACATTGTAACTATATTATACATGCTTGCATTGTGAGATAAATACTACAATTCTTCATTGTTTTTAAGTTTCTTCTTTACTGTGTTCTTGTTTATTGTTCTCAAAGCCTTATACGAGGGTGTGCAAGGTGTGCTACCGCACAGGGCCTCATAAATTTAGGGGCCTCAAAATGTACATTCCGTTATATAATTGGGGCCTTAAATTTCACTTTCAACAAAAAATATTAACGTAATATAATTGTATGTTGTAAACACTTTTTAAATTTGAAGCCTGAGCATTAAAAATATTATGCTTTATGTTTAAACGGCTAGAATATATCTTTAATCGTCATATTTTGTTATCATGTAAGGTTTTGCACAGGGCCTTCGCTAGCTTTAGCTACAACACTAATCTTTCTTAATTATAACTTACTAGCAGGGTACTTGCGCGTTGCGACGGCAGCTACCCTGTGATTAATCGGAGAAAAACAAAAATAAAATGATCCCGGTCATGCCCGGTTCACCCGATTTCATCGGTTCTAACCCGCTCCTCTCCATTCATTTTTAGACGTCGTTTATTGGCTTGCCGAACCGTGGCGAATTTGGTTCCTAGTTTGAACCCGTTGGTCTATTCGGTATTGAAACTATATATAACATCACTATTGTTTAGCAAATAAATTATATGAAAGTTTTGGTGTGTTATTTGTTTGATAGTTGTGTTAATAACATAAATTTTTCATTGAAAAGGTTTTAAAAGATAACTTAATTAGTGTTTTAATTATTTTATACTTTATTTTAAGTTGTTGTATTGCAGAAAGCAATACATGCAAGTATTGTCATATAAAGGCTTTGTAGGTTATACAATGAGTTGTGATGTAAGCTCTAATATTGAAATTTTAAAAATATAACATTAATTATAAATGTTGATCATAAGCATATGTATTAGTGCATCAATTAATTGTACACATTACATAAATACTTGTATTCTTGAATTTTCAATATTGAGATTGTCTTAGTGCATTTAATAGAGGAGAAGCTCTTCCTCGTTATATCTCATGAGGCATTCAGACCCGTGTGATGCATCGGGTTTTTTTTTTTGATAAAAAATTGATATTTAATTTCGTTGAGGTGACGGTGATTCTTTGTATTAAAGATATATCCCTTATATTAATATGATTATTAATGTTGAATTAATTATTTATATATCAAAAGTTATAATGAAAAAAACCAACGGGTTAAAGAAGTGCTACTAAAATTATGCCAGTTTTGAACAATGTTTAACTAATTAGTCTAAATGAGTTTGGCCAAAGCCTGCTTGTGTACTTGAACCTTGTTATGTTTCGACCATAACCCGAGTCTTGTCATGTTTTAAGAATAACATGAGAGGTGCCTCCTTTAAAAAAGAGTTCATGTGGATCAAAATAAGTACATCAGTATATGTAGAGCCTTTATATATATATAAAATATCCACCTGCATATATTCTTTCATAACCTTATGAAAGAATCATAAATTGGCTAACATTGTTTTAAAATTGACGTAGATAAGTTATTCATTTGATTCACGTGTTTTGTTTCTTTTAGCAGCGTTTTAAACTAATCATACGTCAAATGTTTGTTTTATACGTCTTTCGCTATGACACTCAGATCACAACATCTCTTGACATGGATCAAATGTGTTTAGTTCATTTTTACACGGTCTTAAATAGGTTTAAATTAAGTTCAATCTCATGCCAGTTATATATTTCATCAGTTGTCCAGCATGTCATGTTTTGTAATAGCAATAATTTACCTGAAGATAAATACTTGCATATATTTTATCATTATTAAATTTTTAGAGAATCAAAGTAAACATATATTTATTTTGAAATAGTTAACTCATTATATTAAGATAACAATCTTTAATAAAACATTACAGTGAACAATAAATGATATATCTCATAAGAAACAACTTAATGAGATCCGTGAACCAAACCTTTAATGATAACTTTCTTTTAGAAAAGCTAACGATAAATTAGAACATGGCTCTGAGAAGAGAATCTTTTGTGGTAGCTTAAATAGACAATGACACATATTATATAACAATACAAAAACCAAGAATGTTGGGTGCAATTAATTATGTGACCAGAGATGCATCATTAAATACGCCCAACCTGAACAAATAAAAACCCCCCACCCGAACAATTAAAAAAACCTTGGAGTTGTATAACTTTGTCACATACACGTGTATCATACGTGTCCCTCATCCTCTCCTCCCTCCTTTCTCTTGAATCCCACTCTCTCTCTAAAAAAATAATCTGCTCTAAAAATAAAAAAAAAAATTCCATCCTTCATCACGATATAAACAAAAAAAGCATACTAGGTGCGATAATATTCACAGACATATCATATTCGGCCTTTAAAGGTATGTATTTTATAAGATTGAGACTTTCTTTCAATTTTGGGGGAAAATGAATTTTGATTATACCTTAAAAAGAGTTTTAGGAAATTATAATTATAAAGGGTTTGTTGATTTTGAGTTGTGGGATACTAATTGTTATGGCTATTCAAAGAATGATATGGATAACTTTTGGTGTTATGTTTTTATTTTGGTTTATAGATATTAGTTATTATTATAAACTTATATGTCGCCTACCAACTGTTTGATATAATGTTTTATTGACAGGTTGCGTGACCAGAGAGGGATTCGTCACGGTTTTCATCGAATTTGGTATGCATAAAGAAAGGTAACTTATTTTATATAATTATATTGATTTGGGTGTTTTCTTATATATATTAATTGTAAATTGTAGTTGTTTACTTGGTTAAATGATAATGAAAGGAAAACGAAAAAGATTCATGGTTTGCATTTTAAGTAGCTTAATTTAGGTTATGCTTAAAGTAAAATATCGGGTATATAAGTTGGATACGTAGAAGTTATTTGCAGCAAATACTATAATAAGAATGTTAAGAACGATCATAAAGTTAGTGAATGAAGCAAGCCAGGACAGTTACGTAAACTTATGTATAATTTATTTACGCCCCATGCTCTATATAGCAACGATATTTCCTTTTTATTGCTTTTTATATATAGGATTTGACAGCAAATGCAGCAAGGCCTGAATAAGGTGTCACACATTGACCTAGGCACCCTATTGAAGGTTGCTAGATATTTGAACATTCGAGGAATATTCATAGTAAACTTGATATACCTGCACCATCTGTTGGCCCTGTTTATATAACGGGCTTCAAAACAAACCTTGTGATCCTAGATCAAGAGCCCCGAGGCTCTGATACCAATTGTGGAGATCTTTTAAGCCCATCTA
Organism: Tanacetum coccineum; assembly: GCA_026074375.1. Classification (NCBI taxonomy): domain Eukaryota; kingdom Viridiplantae; phylum Streptophyta; class Magnoliopsida; order Asterales; family Asteraceae; genus Tanacetum; species Tanacetum coccineum. The sequence goes on from BQNB010167285.1 coordinate 10,153, forward strand.
GGATATGTTTTACAGATAATATAAATATGCACAGCGGAATAATAAGAACAGTATATTATCAAACAAGGTTTTATTATCATACGTTTTCACCTTGACCCAAATCTATACTTTGGAACTACTAACTAACTATTAGCTAAATAACTATTAACTAACTAACTACTGTGTACACACACGCACACGTTTACTAGACTCTCATTGGGAGAGCTCTATGTTTCTGGATGCACTAAACCTATGTCTATGATCTCTTTATATAGGGAGAGATCAAGACTTACAAAGAAAACTAATTCCAGTCAACAATTGTATTAAATACTTAGTCAATGTATTTAATATGGTTGACTAAATAATTAGGAAACTAAATCAGCATTAATCTTCAAGTTGTAATTAATCTTCAATCAGCATTAATCGTTGTTTGACTGCATTAAATGAGAAGATAACTACTGTTTGACTTCAAGTCTTCTAGAATCCCATAATGCTGAATTAGTCCTTCTTGTTTCATTCTTTTGTTCTTTTGTCTCATCAAATCTGTAAATCCCAACAATCTTCCCCTATTTGATGATGACAAAACAAACAAATTCTTGCACGAACTTCCCCTGAAGTTGAGATCATGGATCTCCCTGAATGAAACAATCTTCCTTTGTAAACTGCTTCCCCTTAACTTAAGATCTTCCCCTTAAGTTATCAATCTCCATTCCATGCCACCACAGGATCTATAAGTTGCTAATCATATAATCATCTTCCCCTTTTTGTCTTCATCCAATAGGGAACATATAAGCAACTTTGATCTTTACAACTTCAAATCATATATCAAAACTTTTAATCCAAGCTTTCCACTGACTCAAATTACCCCCCATGAAGTTCAACACAAATAATGAACTCAAGCAGTAGAAATTTTAAACTAGCAGTATTAATAATGACTAGCAGTAGTAATGACCTTCCCCTGAAACTGTGCATGAACATCTTCAATTCTGTAGGCTTTTTGTAGTGATTACTGATGAAGAAAACTGAGTATAACGAATTTGATGAAGAAGTTGAATATCCCAAACTTGTGTCTTATGTCTTGTTTATCCACGTGACTCCAAACTTATACTGAACCAAGAAGTATAAGTAGACCGCAACCTCTTGAAAGAATCCTCAACTAGATGAGACACTGAGCACTACAACGTAACTCCTTTAAGTGATAGCCAATGTGCGCATTGAGCATCATAAGAAAAATCACACATTGCTAGATTCTTCAAGTCTTCGTCAACACCATATAAAACGAACAAGTTATCTTTAAAGTGTAACACCCACTTTAAGATATGATAAGAACACGCACCTGTGAAACTCAACTACAACATCAAATAAGTGATAATCAATCGTCTTCGTAATCACATCTTCAATAAATCCAAAAACAGAAAATTCTATCTTCTTCTCTTCATGAACACGACATCAAAACAAACCTTGTGATCCTAGATCAAGAGCCCCGAGGCTCTGATACCACATGTTGAGAATCTTTTAAGCTCATCTAGGATCAGTTTTATAGATAATATTGAATCACGCAGCGGAATAATAAGAAAGTAATATTATCAAACAAGGTTTTATTATTGAACATTCCACCTTTACCCCAAACACTATAATTTGGGATTACTAACTAATAAACTAACTATTTTGTGGGACGTGTAAACCCACTCAAACAACACGTTTTCTATCTATGATGCACACACACACCCCTTTGCTAGACGACTCTCATTGGAGAGCTCTATGTTTCTGGATGTACTAAACCTATGTCTATGATCTCTTTATATAGGGAGAGATCAAGACTTACAAAGAAAGCTAATTCCAGTCAACAATTATATTAAATACTTAGTCAATGTATTTAATATGGTTGACTAAATAATTAGGAAACTAAATCAGCATTAATCTTCAAGTTGTAATTAATCTTCAATCAGCATTAATCGTTGTTTGACTGCATTAAATGAGAAGATAACTACTGTTTGACTTCAAGTCTTCTAGAATCCCATAATGCTGAATTAGTCCTTCTTGTTTCATTCTTTTATTCTTTTGTCTCATCAAATCTATAAATCCCAACAATCTTCCCCTATTTGATGATTACAAAACAAACAAATTCTTGCATGAACTTCCCTTGAAGTTGAGATCATGGATCTCCCTGAATGAAACAATCTTCCTTTGTAAACTGCTTCCCCTTAACTTAAGATTTTCCCCTTAAGTTATCAATCTCCATTCCATGCCACCACAGGATCTATAAGTTGCTAATCATATAATCATCTTCCCCTTTTTGTCTTCATCCAATAGGGAACATATAAGCAACTTTGATCTTTACAACTTCAAATCATATATCAAAACTTTTAATCCAAGCTTTCCACTGACTCAAATTACCCCCCATGAAGTTTAACACAAATAATGAACTCAAGCAGTAGAAATTTTAAACTAGCAGTATTAATAATGACTAGCAGTAGTAATGACCTTCCCCTGAAACTGTGCATGAACATCTTCAATCCTGTAGGCTTTTTGTAGTGATTACTGATGAAGAAAATTAAGTATAACGAACTTGATGCTGAAGTAGAACAACCTAAACTTGTGTCTTATATCTTGTTTATCCACGCGACGTCGAACTCATACCAAGACCAAAATATAAGTAGATCACAATCTCTTGACAAAATCCTCATCTATGAGACACATATCTAAAGTGATAGCAAATGTGAGCATTGAGCACCATAAGAAAAATCACACACCTTTGCTAGATTCGTCAAGTCTTCGTCACAACGTTATAAGCACGAACAAGTTACCTCCTCCTAAAAGGTATGATAAAACACAAACCCAAATAATTCCACTTCAACTTCAAATAGGTCATAAACAACCTTCTTCGTAACCAATTCGAACAAATAATCCAAAATACGAGCCTTTGAAACTTTTAGGAACATTTAAACCAAAAACCTTCCAGAACAAAAACTTCGACACATCTTTTCTTCATAAAGTCGACACCAACAAAAACCTTGAACAATCCTAGATATCGAGAGCCACGAGGCTCTGATACCAATTGTGGAGATCTTTATGACCCCTTAGATCGTTATTAAGACTCATCTAGGATATAGTAACAATGATTAATAAACTTGCACAGCGGAATAATAAAACAGAAATCAGAGTTACTTCAAGGTTTTCTTTATTCATTATATCCCCAAGATCAAATGATCCTTGAGGCTAAACTAACTAATACATAGATGTTTATAACACATCTACTAACTATCTAACTATGCTAACTAACTAAACGTGTACACATACACGTTTTGTTTTAGTCGACTCTCATTGAGAACACACACTTTTCTGGATACTAAAACAATATGCATAGACCTCCTTTTATAGCATAAGGAGTCAAGGCTTTACATGGAAACTATTTAAAAGATATTAATGAGTTTGACCAAATCTTTATCTCTTCATCTTTATCTCTTTTTGACCAAATCTTATTCTAAACGAACAAGTTATCTTTAAAGTCTTCGTCAACACCATATAAAACGAACAAGTTATCTTTAAAGTGTAACACCCACTTTAAGATATGATAAGAACACGCACCTGTGAAACTCAACTACAACATCAAATAAGTGATAATCAATCGTCTTCGTAATCACATCTTTAATAAATCCAAAAACAGCCTTTTCAATTTAATTGAATCTTTGTCCCATGTGAGAACCAAGCTGTGTGTTATCCATTATCGCATAAGGCTAGCAGTACAAACTCATTTAATACTAGCAGTACTAACACACGAAGCAGTAGCATTAAACACGAACCAACAACATAAATAATTCGTTAAGCTCGAGTAGTAGTAATATCAGTTGACAATACAAATCATCTTTGGGCAACACAAAGTACC
>BQNB010167288.1:3586-14017 GCA_026074375.1 Tanacetum coccineum
GTAATAGTTATCTTAGAGATATTTTAGGAGATATCTTAGGAAAGGATATGCATTATCATTTCACACGTTTTGTAAAGCCTTCTAGGGTTTCCTTGGTGTATAAAAGGAACCCTACGGCATAGAGTTATATATATCGAATAGAAGCATTGAAGCTTAATAAAAATCAATAGCAAAATTAGTATTATTGTTCTTCTTAATTCTTGTGTTAAGATTCCGCATTAACACTTGATATTCATAGTCAGTGTCTCTCACATAGTTGATTTGGATTTATTCAAGTTAGCTATTGTCTTAAAAAGGCTATATAGATCCAAGACCAAGGACCTATAATGTCATTCAGTTCCTTTTTGTTTCTCAATTGGAGTTTCAATGTCTGAAAAAATTGTAGGGCGATGTACGACCACCACCTTAGTATGTTAATATAGGTTGTTGAAAGATTCCTTATAAATAATATTTGTGGTGCAGTGCTTTGTCTTCGTCTTTAATCCTAAGAATTTTTAGTCCGTCATGGTTTGAAGGGCGTAGGAAGCTAAAGGAATGCATATGTTATTTATAGATGTGAGATGTTCTTGTGTTATAAGCGCATGACTTTTGGTTGGTAGTTTGAGACGGTTTGTATTCTGAAAACTCCAACAACACTTCAACTTCATTTGTGTTATTAGTGTATCAGTTAATGCACAGTGACATAATTGTTAAACTGTTAGCGTCTTATAAGTAACTTAGACTCCTAACTGATAGGAGGCGAAGAGATGGAAAGCAACACGTCATATTCATCTTCATTTCCAGGATGGTTTGTATTCTTTAATACTTCCACATTAAACGGACCTGTACAATTTTCACAGCCAGGTTTACAAACCTTTAATACTCCACAATAAATATAAGGACTGAATCTTTTAATATATAAGATTATCATATTTACTCAACTTAACTCGCAACCATTAATTGCATAATGTATAAGGTATGCACACAAATGCAAAGTGACACAAAAATAAGAAGTTTAAAAATTCTTTGGTCTGTGAACCGGGTGTTGCACGGGCCACACCTAATTTTGTGTCATAAAATGTAAATTTTTCAAAAAGGTGTTGTTTTTTTGTATGTGAAACCCCTAATAATATTTGTGCTACCTTATTTCTTTATCGTGCACCTTTAGTTTAGTCCAAAAATTCTTTGTGGTGCTAATTTTATTACTTATGATGAAAGAAAATTTGTGCATGGATTTTCTGGATTTTTTTGTGCAACACCTTCGTGAAAATCTTGGGTTCGTCCGTGTCTCTGTTGATTGATACGTGTCCGTCACGTTTCTTTTCAACTTATTTTCCTATTCTTACTTGCGAATTTTGTTTTTCATTTTCAATTCCCCCATCCATGATATAATATTTGAATTCGACATTTAATTACTTCAATTTGTGATTTAATTACATCATTTAAGATATATTTTTTTCAATTCGAGATTTAACAACTTCAATGCCATAGTAGGTTTTTGAAATTTTTCTCAAATTTTCTTTCAAATTAAGATCAATAAACATAAACTCATCAATTCTTCACTTTTTATGATCCTCTTAAGTTTTTCATCAAAATTTTAAACAAATAAAATGTTAATAAAAATACCTACAAGGTGTTTGATAAAATGTCATAGTGGATTTTCTCTTAAACTTAGGTCTATTAAGGTGTATCATCAAAAGTAAATATTTATTCTTTTTATTAAAAAAATGTTCTTGATACATAATTTCACGGATAAATAATTTTTTAAATTTGATTAACAAGGTGTTATTGATGAACAACGTGTTATTGATGAATAATAGTTTATTATTTGATGAATGCATAACGTTCATTAGTTTTATTTGATGAACAACATCACAATGTTCTTCATTTATATCACGTTATTCATTACTTTCTTTTATCATAATGTTCATCAGTTTCTTATGATGAATAACATTATAATATTTATTAGTTTGATCACGTCATTCATTGATTTTCTTTTTTTTTAAACTTTTTTTTATTTTTTTATCACAACATTCATCAATATTTTTTAGAACTTTTTCTATTTTCGTCATCACAATGTTCATTAGTATTATTTGATCAAGAACATCACAATATTCATCAATTAAATCACGTTGTTCATTAGTTTTCTTTTTGAAAAACTTTTTCTTTTTCTCTTATTATAATGTTCATCAATTTTCTATGATGAACAATATCACAATGTTCATGAGTTAGATGACGTTGTTAATCAGTTGATCATAAAAGTATAATAAATTTTATGAGAAAAATTGCAATGAAATAAATTAGTATATTAAGAGGGCTGGGTGCCGTCGTGCCATGGCTTTAAGCCGTGGAGAAATACTGGTGTCACGTCACCAATTTTTCCTATGGCACCACTCTTTCACATGGCACCAAAACCCCCTCCCTCGTTGGCACCACCAAAATTTGGTGCCATTGGGAGATTTCTCTCACAATTTAACTAAAATAAATTCCATTAAAACTAAAACACATTACATTAAATAAAAAAGACATTACATAAAATTAAAAAACATAGCACGTAAACTAAAAAAAGAGACTTAAACAAAAAAAGACATAGAGTAAACTAGTTTGTGGTTTATATAAAGCCCGAATTCGTGCTTTTTGCGCGTCGATGATAGTCGCGTCAACCGGATTCATCCCGCGTGTGTCATTTTGTAGGAATTTTAAGTCCTTGACTACCTTTTGAGAATTGATTAACTCAACTTTCATCGCTGTCTCTTGGTCCAAGCGCTCCATTTTTCCTTACGGTCTTACTCGTATTGTTGTTGGAGCATATCTTGAAACATTGCCAGGTTTGAACCGGAACTAGTGGATGAGTTTGCAGAACGTTGAGTCTTAGCAATTCTTTGTTTTCCGGGTGAAAGCGGCAACTCGTCATCTCCAAAGAGCTCGGCTTCCTCGTCGGTAAACCGTCCTCGGTTTGGTCTTGCGTTTTTCGAATCAGGATTTTTCCACTTGTACTTGTCTTTCAAAAATAACCAAGCGCTCTTGTGCTTAAATTACGTAACTGCGACACTTTTATACAATATTTCAACCCATGTCGACCAATCTTCATCGTTCTCCCCGCTTAGAGCCTTTGTTTCGTTCACCAACAAATTAAACCTTTTGACCTCTCGATTCAATTGAGTCCACTCACCCGTCAACATTTTCTTGGTACGAATAAAAAATTTGTGTGTCTTTGCTTGTTCATTGTATTGGTCGAGAACTTGGTACCAAAACGTTTCACTTTTTTGTTCTGAACCGACATTTGGATCCTCGAATATTTGTATGTAACATTCCGCCAAAAGCAACTCCCCATCTTGGGTCTAAAATTTTCGTGTACCGTCATCGTAGGGTTTTGGTTCACGGGTTTTCTTAGTCATTTTTTAAGACGTTTTCCCATTGTATTTGATGACACCGGGCTCACGTCGACTACGTGTTCTTGTGGTTGTTGGGAAGAAGCGGGTTGGCTTAGATTCTGTTGAGAAATTTTGGTATGTTGGAATTGTTGTTGAAGTTGCCATTGTTGAAATAAAAGTTGTTGGTCGGGTGTAATATATGGGTTATAGTTGGCATAGTTAGTAGGGATTTGCGTGTATGGAAGTTAAGTGGTGGAGGTTGAATGTGCGGATGAAGTCGTGCTGGGATTAGACGAAGAAGACGAGCCCGGTATTTGGTTTTGTGGGTCGTTAAGCATAGTGTTTATCCATTGTTGGTTGGGATTCATTTTGGAAGTGTGAAAAGGCAAATATTGTGTTGGGATTTAGAAGAGTGTGTAAAATATGGCAGAATAATAGGGTATTTGTAAGATTTTTAAGGGGTAAAATTTTGAAAAAGTAGAGAGTAAATACAAAAAAAGATTATTTTTTGCATCCTTCCTGTTTTATAACGGTAACAAATTAAAAAAAAAAGAATAATGCTTTGGTGTGGGCTGGAGGTGTTGACGCCAGAGCTTATGGCGCGAGCTTGGGTATCGTTGGCTTGATGTCATGGTGTCACCATACCTCCTCTAAATGTGCGAAGAAAGAGATAAAAATAAAAATATGAGTGAAATAAATGAAATGAGGGTTGGAATAAACTGAATAAATGAAAGGACGATGCAAGAAAAAAGCAACATTTAGTCAACTTCCCATTGTTAGATGAGTTATTGACCACACGTCTACAATCAGACTTGGGCCAATGACTCGTCTAAAGTTATCATCCGATCATCGGCTACTCGTCGATGATTCAGAGGGATCTTGACCTATTTACTTTCTTTCACTTTAAAATTTCGTGTTTTTGTAATCTTTTTATCCAATCCAAATAAAAAACCATTGAAAACCAAAAACTCCAGCCGTCATAACACTTCTCATATATGTTGATTTAGCCATCAATCAGCAAAATCCGTGTCATCAACATTACTCTTTGTTTTACAGCCGGAGTTTATTATCGTTTTTCGCAAATAGTTGGTCGTAAAATTGTTGCTCCTACCTAAAGGCAAAGTAAGCCATGACGTAAAAAACGTCACGCAACGGAGGAAGCCACAAGCGATAAACAACTATGCCACTAAATACAGTTATGCTTCCGTTTCAACAAAGAACAAAGAAGATGATAGAAGATAATAAGCAAAAGCGGCTTTCAACATATTTTTCAGTTTGTCCGTGTGAAAGTATTCCGTTTAAACTGCGGGGGAGTATTAGATGGCTAGTTTATTCGGCCCAAACCTAATTGTGGGTTTGTGTCCATTATGTTTAGGGTTTGCATTGCTTGTTTATTAAGCTATGTATTTAGTATAAATACATAGCCAATCCTCATTATGTAATCACAAAAAAACACAATCAATAATATATTATCTTTGTTATTTTACATGGTATCGGAGCTTTATGTTCAACCCACAGACAACAATTGCTATCTTCCGGTCATTGGCTACTTGTCGGTGATCTGGAGGGATTCTTTTTTTTTGCTTTATTGTTTTTATTTAATTAGGATTTTATTTTCGTATTTCATTTATAAAATTTAAACCCTAGCGGTCAAAATACACAAAATATGTTGAGTTGTCTTCCATCAACTATTTTTTTCTTCCTCAACTAATTGTTTTCGTTGTCGAAGATCATTGTCATTGACAACATATGTTTACCACCAAATTACCGCTCCCTCCTAAAGGCAGAGCAAGCCATGACGTAAAAAGAAAAAAAAATGTAGAATATCTACATATATGATAGGATTCACTTAGAGTTTTAGAGAGGGAAAGAGATGGTTGGATGAACACTTAGAGAGAGAGAGTAAAAAGGAAATATTAAATTCGTGTAATGTGAGAAATGAACAACTAACACCCTCTCCATGTGTGGAGAGGATTTATATATGTCATACCAAGGCCGACCATAGGCCCTTAATAGACTTGTCCATGGGCCTTTGGCCCGGTTAGCTTACTAACATAACATTACTAATTACAACGAGCTATGACTACCTATATTGGAAGTGACCGATACTTTTCTGTATTTCTAACAATCTCCCCCTAAGGGAGGTCACTCTAATTTACAAAAAAAATAAACTTAGCATACTATGCTTTCACTTCGGTCTTGAGCTCGTAGTCTTTAACTTCAATCATTAACTTGTGATTTGATGTAGTGATCATGATCTTTTTGATCTGTAGTTGTTCCTCTTTCTTGACCTTGAATGTGCGAAATGTGATCTTGAACACCTTGAGATCAAATCAACCAAAAGCTAAATCTCATATTCACCTTCAGTAAACTTTTGCCATCTCGTGAATTGTGACTTCTGGGATCCGACATGATCTTACCTTTCTTGATTTGATAATCTTGAAAACTTTAATAATGCATCTTTCTTGAATTTCTTTAACTTTAACACTTTGTCGCTTCAAGAAGGACGTACGGTATCAGAGTAGCGGAAGTCTTAAAACATGTACTTAAGCTTTCATGATGTCTTTATATTTGTCGGTTGGGTATGAGCATGTGGCTATGAATCTTGTGAGTCAGTGGGATCAGGATACCCTCCATCACCTAATCTTTTAAGTATTCCTGAATAAAACAGTTTAGAAAAAAAGCAGGGGACGAATATGGCTTTGTCATTCGGCCGTGTTTTGTGGAGTAACCTTTGAAGTCCTTGGAGGTTTGGTCCTTCGTGATAAAATAGATTCCAATTAAGAAAGAATCGTCTTGACAGATTTCTAGCTGTAGTTGTTAATCTTTCTACACATAGGTATTAGATTCATAATATCCGGCATTTTCTCATTTACGGAACGTCTCAAAGCAGACAACACGAAATGAGTGAACCAACGAGTTACTATCTCATCGATTGGAAATAAAAAATTGATTTGAAAATCAATCGAGTGTCACTTGCTAAAGTGTTTTTATGACACCATCGAGTGTGTTAATACATTTTCAAAAATACATTCAGCTATCGTTAATTCATAAACAGGAACAAGTTTGATTCGTATAGATCACACCATCATTTTTTCTTAGTTGTCACAAGTTTGATTCATATAGAATCGTACAAGTCACCTACCATGAGCTTGTTTGATGTTGGCTCAAGCAGGATTTCCATTTTCATTGTGAATGAAATCACTGGTGTTTAGCAAAATCAAAGGTAACTGCGAGGATCTCTTAAATGTTAACTTGTTATTCACATTTTGATGACATAGCAAGCATGATTTGACAAGTGTCATAATGAGATTACATGGGTGATCTCTTTGGCACTAGACTTAATAGTCACTTTGTTTTTTAGTGTTCGGTGGCGGAGCAGACTGCCACCTTTTCAATATCAACTAACTCGGAGTGAGAAAGTTGATAGAAATACGTGTAATCTCTATGAGAAATGAAACAAGAGTTTGTTGAGAGACCTTGAGTGGCTAGGAAGGGCGTGTGCAAGCGTCATGGGTTCTTGATGTCTTCAATTGTCAGACACACCTTCGTGAATTTCGACAGATTTATGTATTGACCGGTTTCTGCTATAAATGTATGGAGGGCTTCTCTTCTTTTTATCCTTTTACTCTCTTTACATTTTCTTTTTCATTCTTCAAACCCATTCAATGTTACCGAGAATTCATAACTAACACCTTGTTGGATTTGTTCCAGTGTTGCTCCATCTCAGTCGGCTTCTTTTCTCGATTCTCACTTTTTTTATCTTTTATTTCATACACTTAAGGACTTTTACACTATTCTAGTGGATAATCCTGTAGATCCCTCTGGTTCTGGTTGGATCATGGGATTTGAATACCTATGCCTAACCACTTATAATCTAATAAATTAAGTCTCGGTTCAAGGGTATTTCAGGGTATTCCATCACAATCAAAACCAAAATCATTGAAAATTTATCAAAGTGTTTGTTTTAATTATCCAAAAATTTACACTTGAGAGTTTTGCATTATCACATAAAGCTCCCCTTAAATGTTCTACCGTTAAATCGTAGTTACGCTAACGTGTTGGAGTGCATTGAGTCCATTTTATACGATCACATGTCAATACAATTAAGATTCAGTTTAATCACATTTTCTCCCCTTATCCAAAATGTTAATCCCTTGATATTTTGGATATCAATTGATTAAAGGTTAGGGGGACAAAATATTACATACCCACTATTAGGAACATTTTAATACTCCCCCTCAAGTTTTGAGGGTATTGTAAGACTGTGCTGAGTATAATGATTTGAAAAAAAAATTGAATTTACTTAGAAATTCTTGAAAATTTTATACTCGAGCACACCTTATTATCACCATAAGTCTACACTACTTATATACAAATTCACAAGTTTAATGAATACCTATGTCCTTTGAGATATGATCACATTCATGAAAAGAAGTCATATTGTTCTTTGGAGCAGTCTGAGGTCAGTTTCGTAGAGTCTACCACCAACGAATTTCTCCAAACTCCTCATCATACTCCTTTCCTTTAGCAGCTTGTTGGTGTCCTTAATCATGAAATGAGCTCTTTTCTTTTCTAATGTGCTCCATTTCTTTTGCAAGTACTCCTTGTCGAATATTCCTATAAATGTCTTCGAGCGAAGAAAGAAGTCTTGTTAACGTGCCATCACTGAACTTGTACAGTTCGTCGGAGCGCATCAACCTGTTCCTCTTGTATTCGGCATACATAAAAATGAATCCTTAAGGGTCTTTGTATGGAGTGTACGGGTTGCTTTTTTCGACTATATGGTCTTGTAGTATCAGGCTTGGTGACATTGATCTTCTTTTAATAACTTTCAACTCCAAGTTAAAGATCCTCGACTCGCTTCTGAATAACTAGACTTTTGGTGAACATCCTTAGGGCTATTGCGAAGTCAGCAACATCATCTCACTGATAGATTTGTGAGCCAATTTTGAACCACAAGAAGTAACATATCCTCGATATCATTGATCCGAAGTCGAGGAAAGTCACCTTCCTTGAATCTGTATAATGCGTTATCAAGCCTTCTCACGACAATCTGTAAGTACCCGTTATCAATGGTTCCTCGAATTACTTGACATGAGTGTTGCAGAATACGCTTTGTAGTATATACATCTCCTCATGATTTGTATGCTCTTTATGCATATGCATAGAAGGACTTACGTTGACTGTCTTCTAATGTGAGATCCTATAACGCATATCTATCATAAGCAACTTTTTTTTTAGGGGGCCAGGCCTCCCATATATTTGAAACCATATATTCAATTGGCCTAGGTAGATCATTACTTAGCTGCCTTTCTCTTGGTAGAGTAGGACGGTTGTATGTCATAGTTGAAATTCCTCTTGTAGATTATTGAGATCATTGTTGATGAAGAATCCGAATGGTACTCTTTGCGTTGTCCACGCTTTGATCAAAGGAAGAGGGTTTGGTAGGAAAGATCAATTGGATAGTCACCGCCATCAGGATTTTCCCAATCAAGTTTTTTTGAAAGAGCTTTATTGCATTCTTCAAAGTCATATTCTAATTCCGCATAATTAGAGCGTGTGCCTTTGAGTAGTCTGAATGCTGGTCCTAGCAGGAATTTCTTGAGTTAAACTTTTAATTTTTAGCCCAGCCCATTCAAGATGTATCCAGAGAAGTCTATTAGAGTGCTCATCAATTCATCAAAGTCCTTTAATGATTTATCCGTAGAAGTAGAAGCTGCTAGAGTCATCAACCAATTTTGGGTTGGTCCTTCCTGAGTAGTCTTGTCAATATTCCAGTCAGGATCAGTGGTTTCTTAAGGTGGTGTAGGTTTCTTGAACCAATCACGTCTAGAGGTAATCTCATTCTTTAGTTCATCTTCATTATCACCCAGATTTCCTGTTTGATCTTGTGGCATGTCTGAATTCGCAACCTCGAACACTGGTTCCTCTGATTGAATAGACTTTCCAGTAGATTTCGGTTGAGACTTGGTGCCTTTGGAGGATCTGGACGTAGAATCTTTCTTTTTCGGACCAGTGGTTGGTTCAGTATCTTTGCTTGTCTTTCTCTTCTTTAACCCTCGGTCTGATCCAGCGGAAGGGTCTTTATCTTTATCCTTATCTTTTTGGCCACGCTTTAATGAATATACATCATAAGAATAGAAGAAATCTTTTTCGAGAGCGTAAGATTTTTTCAAACCATCATAGCAATCTCAGTGTTCGGGAGCCGTCAGATATGATTCACTTTTCTCCATTTTATCGAGAAGAATATTCTTTAACTCAAATTCAGTAAGTGTAAAAGCAGCCTCATAAGTAGATTGTGGTTGAGAAGACACCTTCGCTAGAGTAACTTCATCACATGATTCTTTAATCAACTTTTCAATCACAGGTGGAGCGAAGTTAGACACTTCCTGGGGCAGAATTTGAGGCAACTGATCTTTTACTTGTTCTTTGATTCTTGCCGTGAGAGACTCTGAAAGGAAGTTCATGAATTCTTTTCTGGTTTCTCCCAACCTTGTGTCTAGATGACTATCAACTAAAGATGTCACTTGAGTGTGCAGAGGGTCTTTCTTAAGATCATCAACTTCTTTTTCCAATGCTGTAATTCTATCATTGAATTGAAAGACTGATGAGAAATAAAGAAGATTAGATAGAGGATTTGTAGTTTCAATTATCGGTGGAGGAGTGGGTGTAGCCTGTATTGGTGTAGGAGTGAAGGTGTATGATGATTGAGGAATGTTTGTGAATATCGGTGATGATTCAAGGATAACTGAAACTGGTATTGTAAGGAGAGTGTGTGCTTGAGTTCTAAGGACTTCATGGTGGACATGAACATCTAGTGGAGACACTATTTCTGCATCAGTTTGAGGAATATCTGAAAAATTTAGGAATTTAGATGCCAAGTCGGATGAGCGAGAAGAACTAGTAACAGGACATCTTCAACAACTTGTTCTTGAGTAGTCTCTAAATTTTCATTCCCTTGTTGAGCTTCAGACATTTCAGCATCATTACCCTCACCTTGAAGAATTCCTGTAGCAGTCACAGTGGGTTCTTCTAATCTTGCATCTGCATCATTATCAAATTGGTCAGTAGTATC
>BQNB010167289.1:0-14016 GCA_026074375.1 Tanacetum coccineum
TAAAACATTAAAAATGGGAATTAAAAGAATTAGAATGAGAAACACCCCTGATATTTTGCTCGGTAGATTCTCAAAGTTAAGTTTATGAGCAAGAATGTGTGTTGTAAATGCATCTGGATTCCAACATAACTACAACACACACAGAATTCCAGATGATCGTTACTTCACCAACTTCATCAATTTCTTTGTAGTGAGGTCATGTCCAAAATATAGGAAAAACATGCAAAATCCTATCTTGGTACCTACGGTTAATTGTAAATAAACTAAACAAACTGTACAGGAGACCAATACGCCGTATCCATAAACTGAAATACGCCGTACAGAGAAACCTTGGTATATGCGTAATTACACATACCATTTTCCATTAAAAACGGACTTAAATGACCAAAAACGTACCAAAAATACATTGTATTTGTATGTTTTCATTTAAATTGTGCAGGAAACGGATATCCGACGAAAGGACGAAAAATCAAGCCTAAACGGACAAAACCGAGCACGGAACGGAAAGAGCGGAAAAAGCCAAAGTCAAAAAGTCAAAGTCAAAGTCAACCAAACAGTCAACACCAAAAAGTTAAAGGTCAAAGCCGAAGCCGTAACCGAAGAAATACTTAATGGGCCCGCCCTTACCCATCTAATGAGCCGGGGCAGCCCATTAAGTCATTTACATCAAGACTTATAAGCCTTCTTTAATAGAAATGGCCCAAAACATATATCTAAGCCTAACTAACAGTCGTTAACCTCATTAGCCCAAAACCTTTTACACTTTAACCATCGTTAGTCCTCAAGGACTGTGGGTGCAAACATACAATACAAACTGAGGGACTGAGGTTGCCAAGTCCTCAAAATTATATCACCACAAGGACTTTCTATGTAATCACACAATACAACTTGAGGGGCCAATCTTGCCAAACCACCAAACCTATACCCTGCACCTCATATTAAACCCATTTCCCGCCAAGTCACTGTACATCTTCTACCCTTCACGTGCTACTGTAGCAACCTGCTACAAACAACCAAAACATCACCCTTACCAGCTCACCCTACTCCAAAACCCCAAGTGCCATGTTGGCAATCCCCACTCACCCCATTGGTTAAAGGGTTAAGACAAGAAAATTGAGGGCAAGGATTAAATTGCTTGATGACCAAGAAGGATGAAGGGCTATGATGATGACTTGGTTCTCCTCACACAAGAAACACAACAAACATAGCTCATGGCGTGTGCTTCTTATATAAAAAGCTTAGGTTTAGTTCAAGAAAAGAAACATGTAACTTAGGAGTAGTTTAATTTTAATTTTAATGTTTTTATGTCATTTTAAAATTCTGTCAATTAACTTTTAAAATCTTTGTAACCTGATTTCAAGTTAATGAAAATTTCAGTCCTGTTTTAGTATTGTTTTTAGTTTATTCAGCAAAGTTAATCTTAATGTTCTTATTTCAAGCATTGTAATCATTCAAAGTTTTAATGAAAGTGAGGTATTTAAGTTAAAGTTTACTGAGTTTTAATTCCATTTTCCTTTATTGTTATAAAACCTCAAAAATAAAAATACCAAATCTGTCAAAAGCATTGGAGCATGGTATATCAAGGATGGCCATGGTTTTAGAGCTTCTTGGGAAGCATTAGGTATGTTTGTGGGTACTCAAATTCAGAGAAAAGGCTAAAGGAACTTGTAAGTTCCTTAAATTCATTTTCTTGTAATTGCACTGTAGCATTGCTTAATCCTGCTTATTCTGCTTATTACTGTTTGCTTTCCTCTGCTTATTTATATTGTCATTTGTTATTTGAAGTTTCATTATTGTTCTAGTTATCTTGTTTCATTGTTTTTATATAATTCTGTCTTAAAAAGCTTGTTACTGTTTGATTCATCAATCTACTTGTTAGTGCTTATTTCCTGTTTCCAATTGCTTATTTGATCTTCTTTAATCTTAGTCTATATCTGTTTTCATATAACTCTCCTTAAATCAGCTTATTAGTTGTAAAAATTGCAAATCCAGTGATTAAAGGGGTGTTTGGTTTAAGGTATAAAATGGGTCAAAATGGTGCTTTCATTGGTTTGGGTCACTTAGCCAAGTCTAACAATTTCATTTGAGGTTATTCAACCTGTTTTATAAGGTTGTCTAGGCTTAAAATTCACTTTTAAGGTTTCAAGTAGTCATAACTAAAATCTGTGGATTTCTAGTTTGATTATTCAGCTTATTAGGTTAGATTTGATTAAGCGTTTGTTTTTGTTGTTTTCATGTTTGTTTTTAATCATATATGCAGTAGTATAGGTTTTGTTTGAGTATGCAATTGTCATGAAAGATTTTGGTAAAAAACTGTCATATTAGTTTTCAAAGGTCTAACATCACCTTTTTTATCTTAATTTGAAGTAAGTTAATGATTGTTTTAGAATCTAATTTTCATAATGCAAGTAGTTTATAGTATGGTGTTTATCTGTTTAAGCTCATCTCTCATTTTAATCTTATTTTTCTAGCTTAAATTTAGTCTGCAAAAAGCCCATTTTTTTCTTTCAAAATGAAAACCAAACTCAGTATGTGCTGAGTGTCACAGCCCTTTTGTCTTAGCTTTTTCATGGCTTAAATGATTTTCAAACTGTTTTCCATTTGCTGATTTTAGTAGCTTGTAGGACAACCTTTTCAGGCATATAAGCCTCATACCCATAAGGATCCATTAGGTTGCTTATTTTTAAGCTCAAAATTGCTTGTAGGCCCTTTTTAAACTGTTTTCTGTCCATAGGCTTTTTAAAGCTTATCCAGCTTATATCATTGCTTATTTCAGGTTTAGATTTGCTTATTAGGTTAGTTTTAAGTCATTCTAGTTTATTTCACTTAGGTTAAAGCTTATTTGAGCTTTTTAGCATTTCTAGTCTAAAATCTAGTTTAAAAAGCCTTTAAGTATTCCTGACCTTTTAAGCTTATTGTAGCTCATTTTGTTAGCTTATTGTTGATCCTTAGTGCTTATTTAGTTTAGGGATATGGTTGTTTTCAGCTTATTTACATTTCTCTTTGCTTATTGTGTTTAAAAAAGCAAAACAGTTTAGGATTTAAGCCCCTTTACTAGTTTAGCATTCTGTCACTCTTTTGTGCTTATTCACAGCTTATTTTTAGTCTTAAAAAAAAGTTGTCTTTTTAAAAATTGCTTATTTCCAGCTTAAGTTTAAGTTTGTAAAAAAAGTTCAAAAATAAAACACTTGGGAAAGGGTAAGTCAAGGGTGAGCAGGGCTCGAGCCCCTGACCTCTACCCTCTCAACCAAGCATTTAACATACACACACTCTACCACCGGCACCAGTAGGGCCATCTGGTAGAGTTGTGCATGGTTTATTATTTAAGGGGTTTTTCCCCTATTTGCTTATCAGCCATTTTGGGCTTATAAACAGCTTATTTCAATAAGTTGTTCTCACCTTTTTATTTTTCTTAGGATTCTAACTGTTTAATGCACTTTCCCTGAATTTTTCAGATTTTTATAAAGTTGTTTAGTATTTTTAATTAATTTTTCTTTTTAAAACTGTTTTTAATTCATATTAAATTAAATAAAAATCAAAAAAATATAATTCTTTTTTTTTTAATTTTCTCTTATCATTTAGGACTTAGGAAAATTAGATTTGCTTTCGTAGGGTTAAAATTTTACAATTTGGTTTTTTAAAGAACGGGATTAGATCCCGTTCTTGTTTTTTGTGATTTTAAGCTTAAATCGCTTTCGTTTTTGGTTTAGTTTTCTTAGTCTTTGCATTTTAGTCATTTAGGGTTTATTAAAAGTTAAAAAATTATTTTAGGGTTAAAATTTGATAATTTAGGTTTTCGAGTCGTGTTTTTTTTTAAATTCCCGTTAACGTTTTAGGTTTTAATTTCGTAATTGCTTTCGTCCTTAGTTTAGCTTGCCTTTTTAATTGTTTTTTCCTGTAGATTTAGAAAAACCCAATCAAATCTTTGTTATTCAAACATCAAATGTCAAACCGACTTTCGACTCTCCATTGCACGCCTCGTTGGGAAACGACCCGGGTAGGTTTTTAGGGTTTTGCTTGGGATGAAAGCATTAATCTTTTGAAAGCCTCACGGAATACTTACTTATCTACTATTATTGATAGTATCCTTACGTATTTATATTATTATTTATGTATTTATATTATTATTTATTTTATATATATATGTATTTGGAACGAGTCAATTTTTGGCGCCGTTGCCGGGGAGGAGTGTAAGCGATTGTCGTTGCGTTTGACAATTAGTGCTTTGAAGATCCTTCCTAGTGAAGTTATTTTCTTTATAAAAATATAAAAATAAAAAAATATTTTTCATTTTCTTTTATTATATATAAATAAAAACAAGAGGAACAATGTTCTTCACAAACAAAAACTGTATATATTGCTTTTTTTAAAGGAATTTATAAGAATATCTATCTGACTTTCATCAGGCCCCACTTAAAATTAGGATATAAGAACAGACAATCAGAGTCAGAAATGACAGGTAGTATCTCATTGTCACACATCAGTGAGACACTAAATATGATGAATTTTAACACCTTGGACAAAGTATACAACTTCAAAAATCAATAGCATTCTGTTTTAAGTGTCCTTTGAAAAACCAGAAATTCTAACGCACCATATGCTCCTCCTCCAAAAGTAACATAACCTCCATCAAACTCCTTAAAATCTGAGAGATAAGCTATGTTGCCAGTCATGTGTCTTGAGCATCCGCTGTCTACAAATCCTTTATCATCTATTTGTGGATTTCCCTACACATGAAAATAAGGAAATTAATTTCCTTTGGGGACCCAAGCCATTACTGACTTGGATCTGCCATCGTGCATTCAACGTAGTATAATCTGTTGAAAACAAGTGATGCCACCAAATGTCAGGTTTAGGTCCTCAAAAACCTAAGCAAGTTAGGGCTTAATCAGTATTGAACCTATTTTCCCTGACAGTATTAACTGGTGCTCTATATGGCCTAGCAGTATTAACTACTCTAGGCCTAGCAGTATTAACCTTTTGATTAAAATACCTGTTAGTTTAAGTTTATATTTTATAAAAGGGGTGGCCTTTGTACATTGTTTGTTGCTGGTTTAGAAAAATGTGTCCAATGGTCATAATGAATAGGATAAAGAATTGTTGGTTTGTGGGTAGAAGTATAAACAAGCCAAACATTACCTAAGCGTTGAGTTTCGGCCATTTTTCCCAAGCAAAACTACTCTTTGATTCATATTTTGGGTGGGCATAGGGTGTGAGGTTTTGGCATAATAGTCATAATCCACCCTGTTGTAATTATTTCCAGTCTCCATCCTTTTCTTTTGATGATTAGGACAGTTAATCTGGAGATGATTAAAACTCTCAACTCCCCCACACAAGCAAAACAAGCTTTAATTGGTACATTGCAAACATCACTTCTAGTTGAATTGGTCTTCTAAAAACCATTCTAATTACTTTGATTCCCTCTAGGACTTTAGATCTATACATCTTAGCTTACCTAACTGTCTTTTTTAACCTGGTTTTTCTTTTTTTTCATCATTTCTTTTGGGTTTGACAGACTCTACATTTTTTAGCAGGATGGGAAAAAAATATTTCCTTTCGCAAACCAATGATAGATTCCCTTGTCAACGCTTAAGTGGAGACCTTCAAACAGAGCTAGTCTCCATATAACAGTCACATTTCTCTTATTCCAAAGAGTCGTCAGAATCCTCCTAAGATATTATTCAGACTCTTTAGTCACAGTCCAATGGAAAGGACTTTAACAACGTATCCCCTAATGGACCGAAATACATTAAATCAGGCTTGTTTGAATTCATCTAGAGAACCTGAATAAAGGACAAATCAAAGTTTTTGTTGTTCTATTTATAGATTAAAGGATGGGGTGGAGAAATAGTATTATACCCCAAACCTTTCTTGCTTTTGTTAGTTTTATTCTGAACTTTCTAACCATTTTGTCTAGACATTTGCAGATTTATCAAAACTTTGCAATCTTAAAAATCAATACCCCTTTTTTCCTTGCTAAAACTTTTTCATACTTCTGATTTAAGCATAACCTATTTCATAATCTGTTACAACCTTACTTCTCTTTTTAAAGAACTATTTGCAATTTCTTCACTAAAAAGAAACCTCATTCTTTTTTAAATTTAACCAAGTTGGTCGATATTAACTGTTGCTAAAACCTCTTTTATAAAAGTAGCTTGCTTTAAATTTCAGTTTTCATTAAGCTTAAACAAGTAAATCACACATCTATTTCTTAAGAGTTTCAAAGTTTTTTTTTTTTTCAGACAAGTTTTTTAGAAAAAACAAGGTTTTATCAGTGTATTAACCTCTGAGGTCATGAAATTGGCCATTAAAGGCCATGTTTGTCGTGAACTTGATCTTCTGCCAAGGTCACGCTTCCAGTTAAAGCCAACACCCTCTATAGCCAACATTGCCTTTGAAGATATGTCTTCAGTTCTTTTTGGGCTTTCTTTATTCCTAGAGTTGTCTTGATATCTGAACTGACCATCTTTGCTCCTTGGTGCTCTACATTCCCTGGCAAAGTGTCCCATCTTATGACAGTTGAAACACTCTACCTTTGATTTATCAAACCCAAGCAATATCATTAGCATTGATGAAAATCTTCTTTCCTGTCCTCTGATAATATCTCTTTGCTCTCATACTCAGCAGAGAGAGTTGCCACTATCAGTCTATAAGGTTCCGGAATCATCTTCATGTATTTGCTCTAAGTCCTGTTGTAGGATATTAGAACCATTTGGATTCTCAACCATGAAAGCATACACAGCATTATCACTGATGTTAGCAGTACTAACAGAGGAACTAGCAGTATTAATATTAGGGCTAACGGTACTAACTTTGCAAGCAGAGTTAGCAATTAAATATCTAATTAGAAATGCTAGTACTTGGAGTAGACATAAATGCCATGTTTTGAGTACCAGTACTTGCACCAACAGATTTCTTGACATCTTTTTCAACAATTATGAAGTTGTTGTACAAATCATGCAATTCAGATAGTTTTCACAATTTCAGTCTTATTCATCCCAGACTACCCACATGATTAATTCCATTCAAGAGGCAAGTCTTCTCAAAACTTGTGGAGTTTTAAGTCTTCAGAAGTGATTAACCACACCCAGAATTGCAAGCCTACTAACAAGTTTTGAAGCCTGTTAAAGATAGAGTCAAGTGACTTTGTGCTTGAAGCATTAAAATTTTCATATTGTTGCTTCAAAAGTGCCTTCTGTGTTTTCTTGGTGGCATCTTATACTCCAAGATCGTAGCTGCAGAGGGGGGGGGGGGGGGGGGTGGGGGGGGGGGGGGGGGGGGGGTGGGGGGGGGGGGGGGGGGGGGGGGGGGGGGGGGGAGGGGGGGGGGATAGCATCAAACATTTTTTTAGCATCACTGTACGACTGAAGGAAGTTGTTGTTCAGTGGAAGGAGCCATAAGCATCAAACCTCCTTTCTACTCCTTAAGCCTTGTGACAATATTAATTCTTGTTAATCTTCTCTCACAAAAAGCGGTGACAGGTAATGACATCTAATGAACAAAAGGTCCCATTCTCCATTGATTGTTTGAGGCATAAAACCCATGGAGTAACCATTCTCTATTACATCCCAAGTAAACATAATCTTGGTTTTAAACCTAGAAATACTATACTGGTTTGTTTCTCAATCTACCCACATCTCCATACTCACTCCAGTTTGAGAAGGGAAGCTTAAGCAGTGATTGTTTATATCTGTGCGGATTTAAACTCCATGACTTCTAAAAAGTTCAAAGTTTCACAAGCACAGCGCTGATACCACTCTGTTGATTCCCAAACCTTGGATCGATTATTTAGCTTGTAAAGAGTATGTTTACCTTGTGATAAATCCAAAATAACAATTAAGAGACTTTGTAATGGTATAATTAAAAGTGTATGGTGGAATCTACACCTTAATACCCTAAAGTATTATCAATGAAAACAGTAAACTTGTAATGCAGTAGAATAACAATAAATATAACCAAAAAGCTTCAATATTATTAAGATGAATAATACGAGTACTCTGACTAGTACTAGGGTTTACAACCTTGAAAGCTTACACGACAATTCTCAAAAGTATATCTAAGACCTTTAACCAAGTACCTCCCACCATTTATACACAAAGGAGTCCCTTTACAAGATAAACTACAACTCATATAAGATCTTCTATAATTTATAAACATATACAATCTTCCTAATCTGTTATAAATAAACATTCTCAAATACCTATCTTCAAACGTCTTTAATCTTCAAGTAATCTACTTCTGTAGATATCAAAATCTTCAGCAGAGTAATTAAACTTTCTTCTGACATTGACTGAAATAACACTAGCAGTACTAAGTTCGCACTGGCAGTACTAACTCAGTTAGTACTGTTAGTTCAAATTCCACCAGTACTAATCTTTGAAGATTTATTCCCAACACATGTCTATTCTGTCGTTACGGCCATGTATGTGTGGTTCAGCCGCCTCGTTGGTGTGGTAATTTTGGTGAGAGATTGCTTGATTGATCAACCCTACGCCTTTAACCCAATTTACCTTTTGACTTATTACTCCTTAGCTCTAGTGGTGAAGATGTGTATCCTTGCCAAGCATATGACAGAAAACTAATCACGACCGAGAAAATGAGCATACTTAAATGTTGCATAGATTAGTTGAGTGATCTGAGTGTTTTCATTTCCATATTTTGTGATGTGCTTGGTTTTGTACAGGTGATTAGAACAAAAATGCTTAACGGAAAAATCCTTGACTTCGGTTAGGATACATTTTCAAAACTTTTCTAAAGTCTAATTGAGGACAAGTAGGATTCAAGTGGGGTGATATTTGATGACATCAAATAACGTCACATTTTACCATCATTTATCCCATACATTTTACCCGCTTTTTATATAATTATTGCAAAATTTGGTACTTAATTGCATAAAGTTTGTTATTGCAGTAATTATGGAGTGATTTGTGAAAACAAGCTAAAAGGCGCAAGTTTCGGAGCTTAAACGATGACATTTGAAGAATGCTTATATCTGTTACTATACGCCGTATCCAACAAAGAAGATACGGCGTATCAGCGCCAGCTCATCACAAGAATACGCGTACGTTTGATTCCTAATCTGGCGTATCACTTTGATTCTATACGCCCTATCCAACTAGTTGTCAGTCAAAGATCTGCAGTTAATTTGATTGATGGCAATTAATCTAAATTGATTTAAACATAGCACGCACTCCAAGGAAATTACCCCTATACGTCGTATAGACCTCATTCCATACAGCGTATCCACTCATTTTTAGACACTATAAATAGGAGACTCAAAAACAAGTTTCAGTGTGCAATATTACATTTTCTATACCGTATACACTAAAAGGTCAATTTTCTGAAGAAAAGAAGAGCAGCCAAGGTCAAGCACCAACCATAATTCCATAGAAGACATCGTGTAATTTTTACTTTCTTTAATCATTTATTCGATTTTTTAAATGTTTGATCACGCTGTATAATTATACAAAAAATTGAAGGCTAATACCCTTGGTTATTAGCCAGAGATAATGAAGATTATAATTTTGGTTTTGATTCAATCCGACTTGCTTAATATATCAATTTTGTTTAATTATGTTTATCCCCGCCTTATACTTGTCTATGTGCTTTGTACAGTCGACCTATCATTCAACTGGTGTAGTGAACTAAACACATAAACAAGATACTGGGACAATAGCTCCTCCATGTAGGTGATTTATTATATCCTGGACCAATAGGATCATAAATGACCCACCGATCCCTTCCTTGCCTATGATTTTGAGCTTAGTTGGACCGGCAGTGACCCCATTTTATGTTTCAACGAGAATCTTCTATATTTTATTGGTAATGATTTGGGTGGTTGGACTACCGGTATATAAAAAAACGTCAAGCAATAAGTGGGTAGAAGTCCGATGGGCTAGGGTATTAAACAAAATCACCAACTGCTTAAATTCGCCTAAGATAGATTATAATTAGACTAAAAGGATGCTTTTATTCGGATTGCGTTATATCGTGATGATGGGTTGTTCCGGTATCTAGTCCTTTAGGATGAAGTCCCGTCTAAGTCTTAAAGAATGATATGCCGCCTCGAATAAGCAAGCCATTGTACAAAAAAAACAAATCAACCTTTAATCAGATTTTAATATGGAAAATTATACGAGTTTTATATCAAATTTGGCTTGTATCGCTCTTCTATCATTTGATTATTTTCGTTTTTTGTTTATTGTGGTTTTAGGGAACGATTTTTGTTCACCATAAAACCTGTGCCCAGTCTCTCAGGCTGAAACCAACCCCCTCATTTTACCTCTAGTAAATAAGTACAACAAGAGGTTAAATACCAGTAATTAGACTAATCCTATAGATTAAAATACTGATAGAATATAGTTTAATAACGTTCTCACTCTTATGTTCGACTACCTTACTTACTACGAAAGCTAAACATCATGTACGGGTACTCTGCCCTTTAAAGTGTTATATGTAGGTTTGTCGGCTAAATATCAATTTAAAACTCTGATAATCAAGAAATAAACCAATATACCCCAAACCACACCAACATCTGCACTATCTTGAGTGACTAGCAACGTCAACTACGAGAGTTGCAGAATCAGTATTAGTACCATCACCCTCATTAAAATCCTTCTCTTCATCAATAATGTTCCTCATATATAGACCAAGACCTTACTTATAAAACATTACATCGAAAAAAGATTAATGTTTCAACACCATATCACCATATTCACTAAAAACTAAATCTTTAGTTAAAGAATCATTTTTTAAAGGATGCATAGTTTTATAAAACTGAACATCTCTTGAAAAAAAACCCTTTTTGAATCAATACTATACAACTTATACCCTTTATGAGTAGAAGAGTACCCAACAAAAACACATTTTTTGGATATTTCCCCAAATTTATCAACATTATTTGAAATTTTTGAAAAACGTAAACAACCAAAAGATTTTAGATGAGAGAGATTTGTTTTTATCATACAAATCATTTCAAAAGGAATTTTACCCGGCAAAACAGATGAAATAGGTAGCAGTTCATAAAGACTTAGTCTACATGTTTAAAGGTTATCCCTCTCCCCCCGGAACATGAGGGATCTAGCAACATTTAACAAATGCCTATGTTTTCTCTCAGCTATTCCATTATGTTGTGGAGTATAGGCACAAGATGTTTGATGAATAATACCATTAGATTTAACAAAAGTATTAATTTTATTATTTACAAATTTGTGCCATTCTCACTTCTCAAAACATTAACAACATTTTCAAACCGAGTTTTTAGCAGATTAAAGAAAACCAAAATATTATCAAACACCTCATCTTTACTTTTTAACACAAAAGCCCAAACAACTCTAGAAAAGTCATCTACAACTAGTTAAGAAATATCTAAAACCTTTTATGCCTCTAATCTTATAAGGACCCTATCCAAATGAACAATTTCTCCATGAGAATTTGTCTTATGTTTATTTAAAGGGAAAAGCTCCCTAGCTTGTTTGGCTTTGTGACAAACCTCACAAGGACTAGAATCAGATATATTTCCAATGCCAATGACATTTTTAAAAACCTTAAGAACCTAATCAAATGGATGACCTAACCTATTATGCCAAATACACTTTAAAACAACACAACTTATTGTACCTTTATTCATAAGTCTTTTTCCTGTATCATAGTAGTCGAGACCACCTCTTTAACTACGAATCCCCTCCATGGATTTTTGAACAAAATCCTAAATATAACATTTAGACTCATCAAATACAAGAACTTTATTATCCTTAGACAACTTATTGACAGACAACAAGCTTACATGATATTATGGTACAACTGAAACATCATGCAGAACAAGAGTATGAGACAACTTAAGACTCCCAACATGAGTAACATTAGCAACTGTGCCAGTAAGGTGAGCAACCGTCAACTTTTAACTTATAACATTTATGAGATTAAACATATTAACAATGGTGAAATTCATGTGTTGACTATCACCACAATCAATGATCTAACCAATATAAGGTATTAAAATTGAAAAATCTACACGCAGCAAAACAATAACCATTTCAGAACCAAATTTATACTTGCATAACTACTATACAATCCACTACAACTAGACTTATCACCTATCAAGTTCAAAATCTTATGCATTTGGTGTGAGGTGAAGGATTGAGAATATCCTGCACTTTGACTATTATTTTCTATAACATAAGAATTTTTAGAGACACCAGTCTTATTTTTTTCTACTTTTAAAACCACATGGATAACCAACAAGTTCAAAACATTTGTCTATGGTATGACCATTCATGTGACAATGCTTGCAAACAAAAGTACTATCTTTGTCTTAAAATAAATGTCCAGTTTGACTTTTTAGAGTCAAATTGGTTCAACTTTGACCTTAACTATTTTTGTGTGTGCTATATAATACTTGATACAAAATATATGAATGAATTTGGTTTTAAGTATATTTTTCATTGGTATAATTTTTATCAAGTATTATATAACAACAAACAATATATTTAAGGTCAAAGTTGAACCAGTTTGACTCTGAAAAGTCAAACTAGACACTTATTTTGGGACGAAGGGAGTGGTATTTTTTTATTAAACCTATTTTTCAAGCTTGACCAATTTTATTAGCAGACCATTCATTAGTCCTAGCAACAAGAGCAGATGAACCAGTCCTACTAGAAGAACCACTAGAGTAGCTACTTCTATGAGATTCATCCTTAGATAATGTAGCAAATGTATATTTGACATGATGCAAAGGGTTTGTGGTTAAAATAATTGTCCTAATAGGTGCAAATACATCATCAAGCCTCATAAGAAACTGCATCAGCCTTATGAGCTAATTATGTTTCTTAAGAGATAGATCACCATCACAAATACAATAAGGCAGGTTGACAAAGGAGTCAAAATGTCTCCATATAGCATTTAACTTATGGTAATATTTCGACAATGCATAACCCGATTGAGTAAAAGAATGAATCTTATTATGCAAATCAAAAATCACATAACCATCTTCCTTATCGTAAGCCTCTTCCAATTCATCCCAAACCTCTTTAGCATTTTTTGAAAAAAAATGACTTTGATATAAATCCTCAGGCATACATCCCAAGATCCAACATAACACCAGTAAATTAATCTTATCCCAATGTTTAACTAATTGTTCATCAGTCTTAGATGATTTTACATTTTCGATTTATAAATCTCAATTTATGTTTAATACGTAAAGACAATATTATAACATTAGACCAAACTTCGTAATTCTCTGTATAAGTTAATGTGAAAGAAATAAAAAAACTACCGTTAGTATCATTAGAATGCAAGTATAAAGGGTCATAAACTGTCAATTGCTCAATAGAAGACCCACAATAACCACTTGCATCCCCATGATGCTTATCCTTATTAGGAATGTCATTATCAACCATTTTGAAAATATAAACAACAAATAAATAGACAAAGAAACATAAAGAGCAACATGATGCATTTATTTGTTTAAAATATTTATAAGTCAAGTTTTAAATTTATAAAACTCGAATACCGATACACGCACTAACAGGAAGAGAACCCGGTAGTATATAGTGCAGTAGTTTGGTAAATCCGAGGTCGTCCCAAGAGCTAAGGTTAAATAGTTTTAGTTTGATTACCGTCATGAAAAATGGTTTTGAATGATTTATAGTAATTACTAGAAAGTAAATGCGATAAAGTCAATAGATAAAAGATATCAGGGAGAAAGGCATGCTAACCTAACCATTTCATTACTATTGTCATGATCACGCTTTCCTATGCAATGTCCAATTACAAGTTCTATTAGTGGTTCTAATGTCGACAGACCCAAATTTGCATTTAAGGTCTGTCCTATGCTTACTCTGCGATCCCACATTCCCCTAAGATCACACGAGCAGGGCATCCAAGTTTATAGTGGTTAATTCCCTATTGGATCGTTTACTAAATAGATCTTAACCTTCAGCTTGTAAAGGGTTTGTTCCTTTAGATAATTCTAAAGCAACAATAATGAAACACTGATTTGAACACTATTGATTATGC
>BQNB010167290.1:0-14016 GCA_026074375.1 Tanacetum coccineum
GTATGATATTGTGTCTATTTGCTAAGATATAGATACGTGTTTATTGGATATTGTGAAATGTTTATCTTTAGGCTAACAATTATTCCTTTCGATCCCCGAGATATAACATAAACTTTGGGTGCGCTAAATTAAATCTAGTATCTAACTACTTGGAATGAAGCAAAACCGATGACCCTTTATTTAAACATGGACTAGCTGACCTCCTGTTATCAAACAAACATGGATGAGGTAACAACTGTCAAGAATCCACATTCTCTTCTTCATTGATATGATTTTGGGTCTTCACCCCTCGGGTGCATCTGAATGAGTGACGTGTGAGTTGTTTTGCCTTTGATTTATGTTTGCAGCAGGGGCAAAAAATGCAGCAAAGATGGCGACTAACAGTGGGTGCAAGCGTTGGCAAAAGTTAATGGTCGCGGGACGGTAAAAAAAAAATTTGGACCATTTCTCGATTTGTGTGTGTCATCCTTGCGCAGGGGCAATGCTAATCTTCTCTGTATCATTCCAATTTTATCAGATGTCCCCGAAGGGACAAGAGTAGGTGCCCCTTGTCCGCTTTATAAAGCAAGCAAAAGATTTCACTCTGGTCGATGTGGGATAGATGCACTGGCTATTTTTTGGCTTGATTCTGCTGTTTTCTTTCCTAATGACAACAAACTAACTATATCTTTTGTAAACCAGTTAAGGATATATGAAAGACATGAAGACGAACAAAATTTTATTGTAAGCTACACTTCTACTAATATGGGATAAATGATTACAAGTTCACTTCTAAAGTGGTTTATAGTGAGTAGATAAAAAGCGTTGGTGTATCAACATGTCTAAAATAGCAAGTTGTTTGATATCTAAAGAAACAAGTTCTTTGAATTCCACCAAATCTATATATTACGTATTGTCTGACTCTCCCACTTAATTTGCCGCGCGTTCAAAGTTTAAGCCGTGCAAAGGTTTAAGATATAGGTTAGAGTGATTTAGACATTGAAAACAAGTAAACAAGGCACCACAGTGTTATGTACGGGAACCAAACAGCTATGTTGGTAATGAATCAGCAGGTCCGCGTGAAGTGAACGCGCCAAGAGGTCGTCCAAGCAGCACACGCCATAGGTGACGTCACCGAGCACGAAACAATCGTCTACGTCAGTGTAAGTAGTGATGATGTCAGAGATGATGAACGAGTACATTAAAAGGCATAGGGGTGGCAATTTCATACCCGACACTATGGTTCTGCTTTGAGACCTGTTAGAGCTGACCGTGAAAGAGGAACACTTTAATCTTTCAAGGAACTAGTTAATGATAATACCTCAAATGCATGCAAGCAGCAGAAGATTTGTAATAATGTGGCATCGTGTGACACTGTTCTTCCAACGGAACACCCTTATTTAATCATGTTACAAGCAGAAAAAAGTCCCAGGCCGGCTAGAAAAAGGAGCTTACAGACGGTTGGTTATATGTTTTGGATCACACATATTACGATAGGAATACATGTAATAGTTTTACTTGCAAGAAAGCGATGAGCTAATAGAAATGCTTGCAGAATATGAAATTTTGCTCTTACAATTTGGACAACTGGTCGGAAAGGTTCACACTGCATTGGTATCGGTTAAAGCAGAAACACTTGATTTACTTTACGCATGTTCTTCTTATTATGTAACACTTTCTTAGAAGCCTGGAGGATAGCTTGTTACAGCATCGTTAAAGAGTATTTAAAGTTGAGTTTATCTGGGCGGAACTTATGTAACTTTGAGTTTTTAATATGTTCTTGCGATTTCATGGTTAGAATTAAAACATAGTGAATTTACATAATCACAGATATTGTTTTGAAAATATCATCATTTTTTTCTTTGTATTTAAGCTCAATGGGTGCGAGATCGACTCTATATATAATTTTCTGTCTGTTAGATGTAGTTGATGATCAATGAATGGTTATCAAGTTGTACATTGTTCAAGACTTTAAGCGAGATCAACTCTGCTCATGGCACCTTTCAGGATTAGAGTATTTAGAACGTGGAGAGCCTAGAGCTATTTCACCCTTACAAGATTGATGCAAGGATCTATGTTCATCCATTTTTAATTTTACTTTCTAGAAGATCGAGAAAAACATACTTATGCTAGATTCGATGATCCATATAGCTTCTTAATCTCTCATGGTTTCTAACACCAATCTCTGTACACTTGTAGTCAATATAGAATTTGTTCCTTCAAATTGTTGAAGAAGATACCACTGGGCCCCTCATAGAAATAATCAGATGTGTGTATGGCCGTACCTGAAAACTCAAGAAGATATGTCTCATTGATTTTCAGTAATCTTGATTACTTCATGTATGAGAAACAGAATCGTTAAATATGGAATGACATTGATCCATATCCAATTTAACAACGGTATCGGAAACAAAGGGATTGTAAATTCATAAATCATTTGTTCATACCCTGTGAAACCATACTCAAATTATCTGGGAGCATTGGCGTGTTGCTAGACGCTTACCAATGTTATTATATTATTCATACATGTCCAAGTGGGAGCTGTTGGAATATGTTCATATATGAATTAATATATGTCCGGAATATTTATTTGAACCTAAGGGGACGCACACGTTAATACGTAAACAATGTTTAATTAGTGTGTTTAGTAAACGATCGTTATATGATAACAAGTATTAAAATATTAGTCATTAAAGAGTTAAGGGACTAAATATACAAAACCGAAAAATAGAAGGGTATGGTTTGGCTTTGCTTCTCCTAGTCGGTTACAAAGCCCATTCCATATGGGTTTAGGATGCTTGAACAAGGTCTATATATAGGGGTTAAAGTTTTTCATTATTCATATCTTGAAAAACCTAAAAAACCAAAATTCGTCCTTGTGCCTCTACTCCTAATACTCGACCGAACTTCAAAACCCAAAAGGTTTCGGTTCTCTTGTTTCTTCCTTCTTGGTTCGATCGCAACAAAACCCACAAAGGGTTTTCGTGGTCTTTTGGTGGTTCGACCTTCAACAACAAAGACTCATTCGGTTTACTTGATTGTCAAGATTCGTTGATCGTTTGCTAATACACTACTAGTACTAGCATACTTCATTGTTTGCTAAGAACGTATTGTGTGTGGAAGCTTAGAGGAATCATACTTTGATTCTTGTGGTTTCGCGTGTGACATTATACACACGCGTATATAGAAGACGGTGTTTACGGTTACCTTTAAACGGTGTATCGTTTCGTGCTAAAAGGTATACTTCTTCTATTCTTGTTAATTAATGTATTCTACATGTTATCTTTATTCCGCTGCGTACTCGTGTTAATTAATATGGTTAATTAGATTGTAAAACCCACAGTGGCATCACAAGCCATCGTGTAGAATCTTTAATTACAAGTAATAAAATTGGACAAATTAGGGTTTCGTGATTAATTTTAATGCCCCGGTGGGCGTTTTTGTTAAAAAGATTTGATCTTGACGGTTAATAAAATTAATTAGACGAGATCTAGGTTGTATGCAATTTTATATATAAAACTAAATGTATTAATTGTTAACAGTTTTATGTTTTGTTAATTGTTAATGGAGATCCATGATAAAATCATGCAAATTTACCATGGATTGATATTAGATATTTAAATCTTGTTAATTTGTTAAACGGATTTGGTTTAAATATGATCAAGATACGCATAATTTTAAATATTTTCTTAATTGGTAAGATCCATGATTCAAGAATTCGGGAAGACCCTTATTATTGAATTAATGGGGCCTAAAAATAGTTAAAAGATTTATGTGCAATGTGGTATTTATTTATATAAGGCTTACGCAATCGATTATATCGATGGATGTGGCCGGAGTTTATAGGACGAAGGAGCCTTATGTGAATAAATACATGATTAAATTATTGGATAATTAGGATCATATTTAATAGTTTGCATGCCTTAATTGTTAAGTGTGTTTAAATAAATGTTATTTAGTTTAGTTAATGTTTATATGTTTTATTTTAAGTTCTTGACTTGTGAGAAAATAAAAGGGTTTTTCAGAAAACAAATATAAACATGACTAATGATTATCGAAATAAGATTTATTATGGACTATATAATGCAAACAGTCAAAAGTGGATTCGGCTTACATCCGATATAAAATCTTCCATGATTAGACTAGCAATTTATAGTTCATAATGTGTTTCCAAAAATTAAAGTTTTTTTATGAATAAAACTAGACGCTATGGACTCATGGGAAGTACGGCTCATCCACTAGAACAAACTATAAGAGAAGTTTAAGGCGGAGTGGTCAACATTCCTAAAGAATTCAGGTTTTTAATACGCTTCGCGCTGACCTGATTCTCCGCTTCTTTGTGCGTTCGATTGGAGTGACATGTCACTACAGTGTTATTTTTTTTAAAAAAAAGACATAACTCTTTAGATTTGGAAACACGTTGAATCGTCAATTTTAAGGTCTCACTATTTATGTATAAGATACGATGATAATAGGTGATACCGTAATAATAACTAAATTGAGTAATAGTTTTTATTAAAAATCAATGATACGAAGATGTATGCATGCTTCTTCGTACATATTTGACACGTCAAATAAAATACCCTTTTCCAACTAAGTTATTGTCATCCAATTTGTAAAAACACTTGTTGATTGCTCTTTACTATGCGTGAGACGTGTGTAGATTTGCAATCACAAGGTAATTATACGCTTTTCCGTGAGACGGTGAGTGTTACATAATTACTGTTTTGAAATTGGACGACTTAGCATTGTTGTGGTTAGACCTGTTAACACGCGGCATAGATGGGATGAAACATGCTTACTAGACATTATTGTAATAACTGTTAAGCCTGCACTACTGTCTATGTAGCTCTTATATAAATAAATTCATTTTCCTTTCTTAAAATAACAAAACACCATCCTATCATTTCGAAACACCATTTCTACGTGAAGGGCGAGTAGGTTTCTTACAGTAGCACGAGTTTCACTCTCGTCCATCTTGAGCATAATAACCCATCGGATAATTAACACTATTATCGCTCCTGCCAGAACAATTTTCATTTTTTTAAAAACAATCAACATTATTATTACAAATCCTTTCACGTATGCCCATCTTGCTTATATGACACGATTGAAGCTACATTACACATGATCAAGTAGTAAAATGTAAAACATGAAACATGTGAATATACCATCCTTGACTTCCTTTTTTTACTGTATAACTTGTCAAACAGAAAATAAAGAGATGTATTTTTTCTTTTCAAAACCTTAATTGAAAAATACTTTAT
Source organism: Tanacetum coccineum (assembly GCA_026074375.1). Lineage (NCBI taxonomy): Eukaryota > Viridiplantae > Streptophyta > Magnoliopsida > Asterales > Asteraceae > Tanacetum > Tanacetum coccineum. The sequence goes on from BQNB010167290.1 coordinate 5,247, forward strand.
ACTTCAAACTGGTTGGAGTTCTTCCTTTTAGAAAGAAACTCTCCAAAAATAGGCGTATGCCAATTTATACAACGAGCACACGGTATTCTTTAGTAAAAGGCGAAAGAATAATTCGCTTTGTGCTCATTGCTTGGCTGCGTGCCTTTCACCTAATGCAGCTTAGTCTTTATATACATCCTTCCTCACTCTCAACATCCACTACTCAACCGATGTGGGATAAACCCAACACCCTTTATTTCCAGATTTTCACTAAATGAGTGGCGTGTGAGCTGTAAATTATATCTTCATCGATAAGGTTTGGATTATGCGTCAGGTGGTTCTGAATGAGTGGCGTGTGAGCTGTAAATTATATCTTCATCGATAAGGTTTGGATTATGCGTCAGGTGGTTCTGAATGAGTGGCGTGTGAGCTGTTTCACCTTTGACTTTTTTCTTTCAGGAGGGTAAAAAATGATGAAAACCAAAATCTGCAGCGAAGATGGCGACTAACAGTGGGTGTGGCGTAAACAATTAATGGTCGCAAGATGAACAAAAAGTTTCTCGAATTTCTAGAGTCATGCTTCCCTTCTCTAAATAGTTCCAATTTTATCAAAAACTCATTTTGATAATTGTGAAAATGCTGTAACTTATGCAGATTTGCGAAGCAAATTGCGGTGATTCTCACATCGACCAAAACCAGTTCGCCTATTTGCTTGTTTTCCCACCTTGTAATTAAAGCAAGCAAAAGATTTCACTTTGGTCGATGAGGGTTGCATTAGCCATTTGCTTGAAGTGAAATTTGGATCAATTACAACATCTTCATCTCGATTAGTTTGACAGGAAATTCAACAAGTCTTTTTTAATGCAGTTAAGGATAAAGAACGCGAAGACAAAGAAACATTATTATCTATTTTTGTACTCAAATGGGTAGGAGCTTGTCGACGTATATGGTCTAACATACCATATCCGTCTAATGGATTAATAGATAATAAGGCGACCCGACATGTATATATGCTATGAACTAATGGATTATACAAGGATGCTAGAGGTTATTATCCAAAGGACACTACACAAAGGTGACTATAAATAAACCACACATCTCTCCTCATTTCCCAAGTTCAATATCTCTCTCTCACTGCATATCTACTCTCTATGTATTCTCTCCCTCATCTCATTTACACAGACAACATAACATACATCACATAGTGATACTAAATCCTCTATGATCGAGGTACTGACTTGACCGTCAGAGGGTGGTTCCCGGGGCTTCGGCCTCGAGACTCCTTCTAACTAGTTCTCTCTTGTTTGACAACACCATTCTAGGCTCAGGACGACGACACATGGCTCACAAGAGTCATCAAGATCAACCCAACAAGAATATGCTTAAACAAATTGGCGACATCCGTGGGACCCATTATTGAATCTACTCATGCCCGGACTTCATTACCTTCCAACTCCAACCACCCCCTTGTTTTTGAAGATCTTATGAACAAGTCACCTAACCCATCTTGTTTTTGCTTTGACGTCAGACATTATATGCGATTTATTCCTCTTGGGTTATACATTGATTTTGTTACCAAATTGCATGGTTGTTTAATTATTACACTGAGGGTCATGTAACAAAACAACCCTTAAGAAAATGGTAAACTCTAGGTCCTCCTTTATATCAGAGGGAACAGTACTCTCCGGTTTTCTCAAAGATACACCCAGACGACTCGAAACGCGTCAAATTTATTGGCTGCAATTTCCAACCAAACCTCGACCTTTGGTCAAAATAGGGATAAGCTTGAAAGAGAAACATAGAGTAGTTTTACATTGGTACTTTGCAACTCATAGTTAAGAAAAATATTTGTGTTTTTTGAAAATATCAAATTTGGTCAAGATGCTATGTTCATAACATGCTTTCAAAAAGAAAAAGCTAAACAGTAAAAAGAGCCGTGTATCCATTCAAAGGCAAAGGATTATGGGCCTAATCCTAAATGTGAGTGATAAGACCAAAAGTACATATTGCTTTATATAAATACGCATGGATAAAATATTTTAGAAGATTTAAAGAATACATCTGTCCTTGAATTATGCTCGAATCAATATGGACAAGTTACTTGACTGCCTATTTCTAGTGTTTAGCACAGGCTTAAAAGAAAAAGAAGAAAATATGTGTTTTAGTCATGACGAGTAACATTCTTGGGCTTTTCATTTCACTTTTCCAACCTTTTGGGTCATCCGGAATACTATGCACAAATCAAATTAAAAGTAAATAAATAATAATAATACTAATACTTTTCCCAAATATCAAATTCATGGCTGCTTGGGCCTTTCAAGACGTGAGGATCGGCCCTATCACCGACCATACTTTACGGTACTCCTTCGAGATATTATAGGATTTGTACGATGTGTTCAAGCCCCCCTTTCGGCCATTTCCAGCGTGATCGTATTTCGGCGGGAGAAGGAGTCATCTACTTCGGTGTCTTAAGGTGATCCTTCGACATTCTCGACAAACGTCAGTTCGACTTTATTGGGTTTTTAATCATACGCTTTAGTAAGAAAGGTACCCCGATATTGTTTTCTTCGATTATTCGAACCTTAAACTCTCTTTTAGTCATGGCTACCTTCCGGTTTACCTTTTGTGATTCGCAACAATACCTGCATTCAACTTATGAATGGCAACATGTTGCCCTTCGGTCCCGATCGGTGAAACCCTACGCAAGACGTACAAAAGGGACATACAGACATGTTCTCTTTATCCAAACTTCCATTGTTGATCGACACAAATACCTGCCGAAGCCTGTAATGATAAACCCATTTCATTCGCGATTGGTCCTACAACTATAAATTAATATTTTGTCGTTCGTGCGATGGCAACATCAAAGGTAAAATACCAACACCCAAACGAATTTCACCATTCAAAAACTATCCGCCCTCCGGTGGGCTGATGCACGACCAGGATAAGTCCATCATATCAATAAATAACTCATACGGAGTTCATGACTTGGTTCAAAGGTTACCGGAAGGTATAAGACGGAGGGTATTGCACTAAAGGTCAACGAAAGGTATCGTACCGAAGGTCACATAATCCGAAGATCACAAATAATTATCTCACAAGAGGACGACGGGAGGAAATGAATATTCATGTTTACAAGTCACATATTAGTTGTACCAACTTTGTTTTGATATTTCAAAAATCATATATGGTTACCTAAAAATTATTATAAGGCATGGTCGACCTCTCGTCTTCATCACAACAAAATCGAACTGGAACTTCGCACGTGCAATCTACGAAATTTTTTCACTGCACCCCTGAACACGATGGTCGCTAACCTTCAAGCTCCCTTTCGGTTATGATTGTCTTTCGGTAGGAGAAGGACTCACCTCCTCCGGTGTCTTAGGGTCACCAAATATCCTTCCGGTATATCATAATTTGTTTCTATAACCACACTTAGGGGTGAGCATTTCGGACCGTCGATCGAACCGGACCGGAAAACCAGACCTAACCGGACCTATGATGCGTCCCGACTAAACCTTAAATGGGACCTCCAGCAGTCAGTATCTCCGGCAGTCGCAACCTCAATGCTTCTGGCATTGGTCATCGATATTAACCAACCGTGTTTAAATGCCTTTCATCATCTAGATAGAGTTTGGAATATTCACGTGACAATCTTCGGCTTGAATGAACTTTGCAACCACATAAATTCTTATGACATTTTGTATGATCAAAACCTTACGGTATCTCCCCGACCTTCGGAATCCAGACCTCCTCATCCATAACCTTCGACATCTATTGTTTTTTGCTCCATTAGACCATTGTTACGGCCGGATCATAGGGTTCTAGTCGAACGAAAATTATCTATAAGCATTAAATAAATACCAACGACAAAGCATTGCAAAAAGTAATATATTATCGTCACATCCTCCTGACGAACTGCACATACTTGACGATCATGAATTTTGTCTCATTTCTTTAACCCCGTCGTCTATGTTTCATTCGGGAGCTACGGTCGCCGCAAGCTCAAATTTGACCTTCAAGCCTTTAATTGCAAAGTTGTAGTCTAATGTGAAATCTTGAAAATTCGCTCTTTAAACGTTGAAGCAAAGACAATTAAATATTGTAAAAAGCTAATTACATGAATGAAAAGGACCGCCTATAGCGTGACTTCCGTACATTTTGCACTTTGGATTTGTTTGTTTCGATATGGTCATCCGGTATTCACTTTCGGGCCGCTAAAATTTTAAGTGTCAAATGTGGGAAACATTGAATGTTTGGTATGTAAATCCATGGATAATATTGCCATTATTACTTGATGAGGTTATATAAAACACTTTGCTGTATTCAAGTTCAAATAGCATCATTGAACTGGGGGGACTATAGCGGTGTGATATCTCCATTGGTTGTGTCGCATGTTGCCACGATCCGATCTTATGCTAAACAGGTAATGTTTGTCGTATTTAACATGAGAAAGCAAAAAGCTTTCGTAATTTATTGTGCATGACTAACTATATGGGATGATAATTCAACGGAGATCAAAGCATCATGAACGCGCTACATTTAACCCCTATATGATTCCAAGCCATCAGGGATGCCCCGAACGATGTTAACACATCCGGGATGAGCCAGCGTGCATAGCACCGAAAGGCATAATATACCTCTTTGCTGACTACGAGTCCAAAGAGATGAGCCAGCATGCATAGCACCGAAAGGCATAATATACCTCTTTGCTGACTACGAGTCAAAAGAGATGAGCCAGTGTGCATAGCACTGAAAGGAATAATATACCTCTTTGCTGACTACGAGTCAATAGAGATGAGCCGGCGTGCATAGCACAGAAAGGCATAATATACCTCTTTGCTAACTATGAGTCAAAAGAGATGAGCCAGCGTGCATCGCACCGAAAGGCATAATATACCTCTTGGCTGACTAGCCAAAATAGATGAGCCAGCGTGCATAGCACGGAAAGGCAAAATTATACCTCTTTGCTGATCAAAAGAGATGAGCCAGCGTGCATAACACCGAAGCATAATATCCTCTTGTGATCACGGTCAACAGGGTTTTGGGTGGTGTTTTTTTGGGGTGGTGACCCCGTTGGGGAATTGGCCCTTGTGGGGGGGGGGGGGCCCCCCCCCCCCCGGGGGGGGGGGGTGGGGGGGGGGGGGGGGAGACAGCCAGAGTGCATGGCACCGAAAGGCGAATTAAAACCTCTAATGGCCTAGCAAAAAGAGTACAGTCGGAGTGCATGGCACCGAAAGGCAAATTAAAACCTCTAAAGGCTGTAAGCCAAAAGAGTACAGCAGAAAGGCGAATTAAAACCTCTGAAGGCTGTAAGCCAAAAGAGTACAGCTGGAGTGCATAGAACCGAAAGGCATAATATACCTTTTTGCTGACAACGAGTCAAAAGAGATGACCCCGGCTAGACAAACAATAAGCGACCATGTGTCGATGTCTACTCCGGCGGATGGTCATCTCGTCTAGACAAACAAAAAGCTACCACGTGTCGATGTCTACTCCGGATGGTTCTGGCCCTAACTGGATAAAGGATTATGTGACTCCGCGTAGTCAATATCCAAGCTGGAGGGTTATGTTTCCGGTTAGATGAATTATCATGTGACTCCACGTAGTGAATACCTATGTGCCGGAGGGGTAAAAATCCATACTCACTTTTAAAAGCATTCATTGTAGATAAGACGACGAATTAAAATCAAGCATACAAAGAACATTCCTAAAACAACATAAAATGTTACCTTAATATAGAAGACACACCGATATGATGCCCAGGTAAGAAGGCCGATATGCAAGCGCTTCGTGTGGCATTGATTTGCACAGCTTAAGTATAGCATCATTGACCATTGGTCAACAATACTATACTGGGGGGACATGTCGACGTATGTGGTATGATGGGCCTGATCCGACAGGGCACATGCCGAAGGGTACATCCGAAGGGTACATCCGAAGGATACTTAAGTCCTTCATACGACATTAATATACACTAGTTAAAGTATAGCATCATTGACTATAATGCCAACAATACTATACTGGGGGACATGTCGACGTATATGGTCTAACATACCATATCCGTCTAATGGACTAATAGATAATAAGACGACCCGACATACTATTACCCGACATGTATATATGCTATGAACTAATGGATTATACAGGGATGTTAGAGGTTATTATCCAAAGGACACTACACAAAGGTGGCTATAAATAAGCCACACATCTCTCCTCATTTCCCAGGTTCAATATCTCTCTCTCACTGCATATCTACTCTCTATGTATTCTCTCCCTCATCTCATTTTACCAGACAAACTATAACATAACATCACACAGTGATACTCTAAATCCTCTTATGATCTGAAAGGTCTGACGTCGTAGGGGTTCCAGGGGGCTTCGGCCTCGGGACTCCTTCTAACGGGTTCTCTCTTGTTTGACAGCACCATTCTAGGCTCGGGACGACGACACGAGGCTCACAAGAGTCATCAAGATCAACCCGACAAGAATATGCTTAAACAGAGCTCAAAATTATTAGCCGAAGATAAAACATAATCAAATTAGAATATTTGAATTTTCTTACTTGCTTTGATTGTTTACATGAATTTCCGCTAACACATGAAAATAAATTTATGTTTATGTGGACCAAAGTTTAAGGTATGGTAAAACAAAAACGGTTTCTTTATAGTGTCAAGAAGAGCTCCACGACGATTCCTGAATGTAATCTCTACCACAGTTGCATCAAGATCCTGGTTTATAATAACCTTAGTTACTGGAACTTCATAAGTTTCCTCAAAGATCCTATCCTACTCGACACACAAATGTAAAACCGACAAACTTAAATATATTCTTAAAAGAATGTGTCCCGGTATGCGGCATTTTTGTACCCCTTTTACTTAACAAATTTTATGCGAATTTAACGTTTTTTATTGCAATTTTTAATGACATATATTTTGGCACGTAATTATGATGCATATCATTTTTTACAGCCAGTCTTTCGGTTTACCAAATGCCATTAATTGGGATCACAAATTCCGTCGGAAAAAAATGGATATAAAATATGAAGTGTGTCCTGTTGTATTTCTCACCCGAAACTGTGATTAATGGCGTTCAAAAACCGCCAGCTGAAATTTGGGCGTTTGGCTGTATTGTGTTTGAGATGTTGACTGGTAAACAGCTTTGGCTTGCATAAAAAGTTGGACCATTTCTCGATTTGTGCGTGTCATCCTTGCGCAGGGGCCATGCTAATCTTCTCTGTATCGTTCCAATTTTATCTTCAGGTTAACTTTTTTGCAATTTTCAGTTTTATTGTGTATCAGAAGATATAAAATGATGATGTGGCCGCGGGATTGCAGTCGAGCAGCAGAAGACAGGACCATTCCATTGAGTATCATTGCCGAATGGACAAAACTTAGAGTTAAAGATGTGGAATGCCTTCTCATGAAGAGCTTATCTGTAAGTCTATTTGTTCTTAATTAATGGAATACGCATGTAGACACATTCATATAAGTTTTGTTTGTATATCCTAGTCATAGAAAGATGACTGTCTGGTTTTGGGTCATTTTGTAGCCACGTCGGAGGGTGGTTCCCGGGGCTTTGGCCTCGGGGCTTCGGCCTCGAGACTCCTTATAACGGGTTCTCTCTTGTTTGACAGCACCATTCTAGGCTCGGGACTATGACGCGTGGCTCACAAGAGTCATCAAGATCAACCCGGCAAGAATATGCTTAAACAGAGCTCAAAATTATTAGCCAAAGATAAAACATATCAAGTTAGCATATTGAATCTTCTTAACTTGCTTTGACAACATAGATATAAATGAATCTCCGCTCAACCACATGAAAATAAAAATTTATGTTTCTGTGGGACCAAGTCATGATGGTCAAACAAACGTTCATACTGTGTCAAGACGAGCTCACGGTCGTTTCCGAATGTAAGCTATACCACAGTTTGCAATCTAGATCTGAATCCTGCTCTATAATAACCTTAGTTACCGGAACTTCATAAGTTTCCTCAAAGATCCTATCCTACTCGACACACAAATTCGTAAAACCAACAAACTTAAATATATCCTTAAAAGAATTGTGGTCCCGTATGCGGCATTTTGTACCCCATTTTCTTAACAAATTTATATCGAATTTAACGTTTTTTATTGCTGACTACTCAATGCATATCCATTTAACGTCGCAAAATGCAGCAAAGATGGCGACTAACAGTGGGTGCGGGCGGTAGCAAAAGTTAATAATAATGGTCGCGAGATGGGAAAAAAAATTGGACCATTTCTCGATTCGTGGTGTCAATCCTTGCACAGGTGCCATGCTAATCTTCTCTGTATCGTTTTTTATTGCTGACTACTCAATGCATATCCATTTAACGTCACAAAATGCAGCAAAGATGGCGACTAACAGTGGGTGCGGGCGGTAGCAAAAGTTAATAATAATGGTCGCGAGATGGGAAAAAAAATTTGGACCATTTCTCGATTTGTGCGTGTCATCCTTGCGCAGGGGCCATGCTAATCTTCTCTGTATCGTTCCAATTTTATCAGATGTCCCCGAAGGGACAAGAGTAGGTGCCCCTTGTCCGCTTTATAAAGCAAGCAAAAGATTTCACTCTGGTCGATGTGGGATAGATGCACTGGCTATTTTTTTGGCTTGATTCTGCTGTTTTCTTTCCTAATGACAACAAACTAACTATATCTTTTGTAAACCAGTTAAGGATATATGAAAGAGGAGCTTACAGATGGTTGGTTATATGTTTTGGATCACACATATTACGATAGGAATACATGTAATAGTTTTACTTGCAGGAAAG
>BQNB010167291.1:0-14016 GCA_026074375.1 Tanacetum coccineum
GTACTTAACACTTTGTACTGTCAGTACTAATTACAACTAGCGGTACTAAGTAATATAACTAGCGGTACTAAGTCAGGAACACATAATTCCCAACAATACATTCTCTATTTATAGTGGTATGAGATTGCTTCCAAAGTGGGGTAGTTGGAACGTTTAAACAATCCTATGGTAAAGTATAACAGCATTTAATGCACGTTGATGCGTATTTTATTTTAAAATATTTTATTCATGTTTTAAATTTATAGAACTCGTTTCACCTTACAAATGCACTAACGGGCAGAGAACCCGATCGTGAGTATTGTAGTTTTGGTAAATCCGAGGTCATCCCAAGAGCTAAGGGAAGGTTACAAATATAAGTTTAAATTGGTTGTCACGTTTAAAAGTAGTTTAGAATAATTGAATTGTAAGAGAATGAAAACTTAAAAGAGATGAACTAAGTATGATTGAAGAGAAGGACATGCAATCCTATATTACTTTCTTATTAACTTAATTATTCACTTTATTCAACTATATGGGAAAGTAGGGATTGAATGGTCATCTAATCCTCACTTATCTCGCGAATCCCCACCATACTGGTCATAATAACCAGGATTTTATTCCCTGGTCATGGTAAGTGAGCATCATATTTGGCATTCTTATGGTCAAAGTAATATAACCAAACAGATAACCATAATTAACAAGAAATAAATGAATCATAATGATAATTAATAAGATAAGCTTAATAAAATTGTAGTAGACAATCAATATCTCTGTCAAATTAATGATAGTAATGAACATGATTATCGAACCAAAACTGTATATGATGATGATTCGGGACCGGATTTCTTCTCTGAGGTGACTAGTGAGGGCCTAAAAAACGACTTGGGTGATCGTCCCAGTTGCTCCCCTTAGTATAGGAGGGAGAAGGAATGGGTGATTATGAAGGCTGATTTCGGCCCTTATTTATAGGTTTCTGATAGTTTATGGCGTAACTGATTCGTGAGGTTACGCCGTAACCTTGCTGATGTAGACATTGCAAAATATAGGCTAAATGGAATTTATAGCGTAACTGATTTGTTTGGTTATGCCTTAACCATGACGTGGCAAGTTTATGGCGTAATCTATTTGTTTAGTTACAATGTAAACCCTTCAGCAACATTGTAGTTATTGCAATCTTGTGGCTCGTCAGTTGTGATCCGACTCTCTAAACCCAAACACGGAAGTTGTAGATATCCTTTCCTCTAGTCCTTGGCCGACTTGCATTAACTTCAAAGGAGTTAGTATGAAGAAATTATGATCAAAATACTAGAGCACATTTTCCGAAGTATCACAGGATCATTTCTTCTTCGGCTTCATTTCCTTTTATAGTAACTCCAAATCATAAGCGGATAGCTTATTATATATTAATCATTTGTAGAAGTATCCATTAATCACGTCTTTTCACTTCAATGCCTTGTTTAGTGTCCAATTATCGCATTTCTTGCCACTTGCATTTTACCTGAAAACAACAAAATAATAGTATATATATCAAATTCAAGTGTTTCTAGTAAAATTGCAAGTATTTTTAGGGGGAAATTGACATTAAAAAATATCAAATATTTGATGTTATCAAATATCCCCCACTTGACTTCTGCTTGCCCTCAAGTAGACCTGTTAGAATATTTCATAAAACAATTTCTCTTATTTACCTCAAAGAAATGTATCTATAAAAGACTTATGCTAGAAACATCAAAGCCGAACACGTCATGAAAAGGGGATCAAAATTCACTAAACTCTCAACTGGTCTAATTGTTCATTTTTAGGGTGATCGCTCATCTGCACAATCATAGCATGTATTCTATCATAAGCTTGGAAAGTACACAAATTTGCACTAGTTAGAGTTAGGGTTCCTCTAAACATTTTTAAAGGCAACATGGGAGTCACTTAACACGGGTTTACATTGGGAGATATAAAGGTTAGGATAGTCATGCGGAACCTACTTTTAATTGCGTGTTAGATAAAAACACAAAAAAATAGTCCTAATATTATCTATGGTACCATAACTAGGCTTATGTACATCCTTTGCCTCTCTCATTCTTTTCAAGTGCGAATATCTGTCCCTATACATAATCATCATAATATGGGTTTAGCTATATCGCTCGATAGTGCGGGAGCTTGTAACCATTCCTTTACAATAGGTAGTTTTTGTTGCACCACCTTTATACTTCGGATTGGCTTATAGTTGACACATCTACCAATATCACTAGGTGGCTTATAGTTGCACCACCTTTTTTTTACAATACTCCTGTATATAACATATAACATATTCCCCCACTTAAGATAAACAGTATCGAAAGTAATAATACCAGGGGGTCTTTCATGATCAAAATGATATATCATCAAAGTAAGTGCCAATCTTCAAACTATTTTCCTGAACCATGGACTTAGGTAGCCATAAATTTCAACACAAAGATAAATATATACTACAAGGTTGTCTAAGGCAAAATGGTGTAACGAAACATATAATCATGGTGAAAACACAGATCGGCTCAACAAGGGTGATCTAGGGGTATCTTGCACTAATAATGAGTGAAAAAAAGGGTTTTAACATGGGAGGTCGACAAGTCAGTGTGACAAATCGATAAACACACATACACACACATATGGGCTATTTAGGTGAATTCTTAAATGTTTCCTTCTCGAACTATCTATTCCTACTAATCAATTAGGTCTCGAAATGATGTACATGCCAAGTTCTAAAGTCTACAATACTACCGACACACTCAATATTTTGGTGGATTTTTGTAATATGGATGAAAACGGAACATCGTGCTTAAACCTCACCAAGTAATAATAAAGGGTAAATGTGCATTCAGCAAAGGTTGATTCTAGTTTAATTAAGAAAAACATGTCTAAATTTTTAAAATTGTCACCATTTTTCAAATAAAACTAGAAAATCAAAGGCAATTATTAGTCAAGTGATAATTCTACTCCCACCCCTCCCCCACTTGATTTGTACAATGTCTTTATTGTACAGTAAGGAATTGAAATATAATGGAAAAAGTAGAAATAAAATAAGAAACTACCCTGGATTTTGCTCGGTATGATTAAGAGACAGCATGCTCTAAGCAATGCTTCAAGTCTGCTTGTTTTAGCAACATCCACAAATATCCCATCATCATCGGCATGGTATCAAACAAATCCAGATTTGAAATGTGTTCCTGTAGCCAATAATTAACCAAGCACCCCTCCATGTGCATCATTTTGTAATTGCTGCAAGAAAACTATTACCAAAAGCATAAATCCGACTAAAAGAAAGATACCAAAATGTACATAATAGAAATAAAATCCTAACTCACTTTCGTAGAAATCACGATTGCATTTAGCATATGAAACAAGCCTTTTAAACCACATGGTGGCCCATGTAGACGAGTGAAGTATCGTGAGGGTTTCCAGAGAACATACCCACAAAGTTTATTTAGTTATATAAGGTTTAGCAGTAGTTTCAAACTTATTTTTAAGGTTTTCAGAAAAAGGTTACGGCGTAACCCTGGTGGTTACGCCATAATCATGTGGTAATTTAAAAGTTTTGGTTTGATATGTTATGGCGTAACCATAAGAGGGTTAACGCCGTAAATGAGATGATTACGGCGTAACCATAGTTGTTACGCTGTAACTGCTGCTACAGCAGCAATGTTACCACACAATTACGAGTCGAGTCGGTCTCGATTCTGACCTCTTTGTTACTGGAACCTGCAAAATAAAGTGAGAAACATGCAAACCAACTAATATGCATAATTGAAGTGAAATAAGACAAAACATAAATACAAGGATAAGCATGGGGTGCCTCCCACGAAGCGCTTGTTTTTGTTCGAGTCTATAGCTTGACTCCACCCTTATTTACTAGGTAATAGGGTGTCCATCCCTTCACTTGGGATCAAGTATGGGTGTAAGTAGCAATAAAAATCCTTCGGGTGTTCATTTTCTACAGGGTAGGGAAATGATGATTTAAGACCATACCTGCAAGGAGACTTCATTTCCCTATCTACTTTATATGGTTTAGTTGATGACTTGTATGATTTAAATATTCCGTATAAGGGACTCATTGGTTGAGTATGAATGAAAGGCTCAGGTTTAGTGATAACTGAATGCACCTGTATTTTAGTAAAATGAGGATCTTCAACAAGGAGTCTTTCAGGCTCCTCAAGATCCCTAGTGGGATCAGCCTCTTCATCGACCATGGCTACATTCAAGATCTTGTCTTCCAAAAGTTTATCCAAAATAGGTTTAGTAGCCGGTGCTACATAATCTTCGTTAGGTGGTGTGGTTTGTAGGGTTGTTGGGATCAAAGGTTGTATAACATCTTCTATTATGTCAGGAACGTTAGGTGTGAGGAATTGCGTAATTCATTCTACGTCTTAAACCGTAATTTCCCATATATCAAAAGTATCCCTATCATCTCCATCTTCCTCCCGATCCTCCTCCAAATCATTATCCTGTTTCCAAATACTATCCTGAACTATATCTTGCCCCATTCGCTTCATGTTTTTAGCTCTTATTCTAAATAAGTCATCCAATATCTTATTAAATTCACAATATTTCTTATCCACATGAGTGTTAGGTGTGTGTGGTGGTTGAGCGGAAATTTAGGGTGTGAAACCATATGAATGATTATTTAGTGGATTCTTATCTAGTCCCTGTTTAGCAACATATAGATTATATTATGCTATAGTCATATTATCAATGTCCATATTATTGCTCACATTGGTAGATAAAAAATAATTCTTGGGATAGGGTTGAACATGTAGGAAACAAGGGTGTGGAGGAGTTAAGCTATGAGAATACAGATAGCTAAAAGTCTTACTCTTATTCCGGTGAAAAGAGTCAACATCCGCCTCATCATAATTAGTTGGACTTCTTCTGGATCGAACATTATCCCATAATCGCCTTTCTTTCTCAGCTTCATACTCTAAGTACTCGTTAAGCGTCATGTTCTCAATATCAGGCTTCATTTCCATGATTCCTAAAAATTAAACACAAGATACGAGTAGATTGTGCTTTTACAAGAAAAATAAATAACAAGAAATTGAAATATATACAAAACTCAAATTTAAAACCTATTTAGCTTCCCGGCAGCGGCGCCAAAAACTTGATGCATATTTACTTTAAATTATTTTATTCAAGTTTTAAATTTATAAAACTTGTTTCACCTTACAAACGAACTAACGGGCAAAGAACCCGATCGTGAGTAGTGTAGTTTTGATAAATCCGAGGTCGTCCCAAGAGCTAAAGGGGCAGTTACAAATCCGAGTTTAAATTGGTTGTCAGGTTTAAAAGTAGTTTAGAATAATCGAATTGTAAGAGAATGAAAACTGATAAACGTTAAACGCGTGTCGTAATAATATATAGTATATCCCGTTAGATAAGAAAATTACTTTAGGAAAAGTAATAGTCTATCTTCCGAGTGTCGTTTCCACGGCGAGAGATGAATTAAAATCCATGTTAATGTTTTGTTTGATGCTCGAATACCAACTATTTTTGATTTTGATTTAAAACTAAATATTAAAAACTACATAAACTAGATTAAACTAATTAAAAAGCAAGCTAATAAAATAAAAGATATATGAAGAAAAGTATGCTTGTCAAGTAAAAGTGAGTAGATTCTTAAGTGTGAAATTTAGATCTTAATGATGAACTAATTTCTGTCTAATAAATCAAATCCTCAAAACGTTGGCTTAATATTGAAAACGACTTTTTATCAAAAAACTAATTACAAATTTAATGCCTACTTAATCTTACGGCTTTTGCCCGTTCGACTAAATAAAACACTAAACTAAATAATTTTTACAAATTATTAATCACTTATTAAAATTCCACACTTAATTCACTAAACACCAATTTACTTAACAAGCATAAAATTGAACTACTCCCTGCTCATAATGATCAAATAAACAAAGCTAAACATTATAAACTAAGCTACACTATTTAATTGAAAAAGGATAGAAAATTGGACCGAATTGAAGAGCCGCAAGTAAACAAAAACCACCCAATTTAACAAGCTAAAAAAATATATTTAAATTATATCTAGCTTATTAAACTCGTAAGCTCCACGCCTCATGAGTTAACCGGTACCAAAAGCAACACAAAAACAAATAAACAAACTGTTAAAAGGTTAAAACAATTAACATTTGAAATTCACTTATACTCAACGTAGGCCCAAATTAACTCAAATGTGTCCCAACTAATCACAAGCCCAAAACAATAATAGTGAACCAAACGTACTGTTAATCAATTTAATCAATTCAAATCAACATCTCATAACAAAAATGGATCATGTGATGTTCCTCATATGTTTTTAAGCTAAAGACTAATTCTCTTTTACAAACTAAACATTAACGATTTGAACAATTTGTGAAACTTTTCCCACTCGAAAATATTTTACTAATAAGATGAAAATGTTTTAAGCACAAACACGACCCAAATAAGCTCACAAAAATCAAATAAGCACTCGAAACTAATATCTAAATAAGATCTAACTACCTAATTGAAATCTAAGCACTAACCAATACCAAATTTTGTAACAATAAGCTAGATCTATTTGTTAAACTAGAAAAATAAGCTACTTAACTAAAAGTGCTCATGAAAATAAGGTTTTGAATCGAGCTCAAGAAAAGAAAAGGAAACCAAATAAGCCGAAGCAATAAGCTTATTTGGAAGCTTATTTAACCGTGACTTAATAAGAAAATAAGTAACTAAAACCAATAAACTAAGATATAGCTTATTAGTTTTACCCTTTATTAGTTAATAAGTCAAGCTGAATAAGCTTAGAAATTAAGCCCAAATCGTACAGCTTATTTGTAACAATAAGCCGAGACAAGAGAAAGAAAAAAAATAAGTCGAGAAAAAGCAATCCAAACATAAACTTTTCATTCCATATCAATAATCTTCAAAAGTACCAATAAGCTAGAAATAAGCTGATACAGATTTTTACAAAATCAAAAATAAGCAAAACTACATTTAAAAAGCTATTAAGAGAAAAACTACACTACTCTATTTAATCTACTCCTACCACTAATCCTAAGCTATCCAACTTCAAATGTGGGGGAGCGGATGGACTTTTATAGGAGAAAGAAAGGGCGTTTGTGTAATTTTGACCCAATCATTAGTGAAATAAGTAACCAATCATTAGTCTTCGTGAGTTCTACCTCGGATCGTCAAAAATTAGCAGCGGATCCATCCGTTGAGTTGCTTCCACGTATCCATTTGAATTGCTTCCATAGTACGCTTCAATCTCTACTGTTGGATCATTTTTGCCCTCAACTGAAATGCATTTTGAGAAGAATAATTCTTCTTCGCCACGTGGCGTGATTCCATTTGCTCTTACAAGGGTTAGTGCACTATCACGTGACCAAGGGGAATTAATTTCCTTGCACATGACATGACGTCATGCTGATTTCACCACTCTTCTCAAACTAGATTTTCTAATTCTTTTGGGCTTTTATTGTTGGGCTAAGATAGTAATGGGCTGGCACGGCCCATTTAAATGGGTTACGGGCTGGCCCAATAAGATCCGAGGGCACTGTTAGACTCGTTTTTCCGTGCACTTTCCAATGGCATGCTCGGGTAATTTTCACGACTTCATTATGGCTTTGGGAAATAATTAAACTTGATCAAATCGAGCCTGATAATTCCCGTTCTTGCACCGTTTTCAATCCTTTTACCTACAAGACATAAAAATACCAAACAAGCATATATGCACGATAATTATCCATATTTTAGCATTTTTAGTCCTATTAATAGTGTTTTACGGGGTTATAAAGATGTGTGTTTTAGCACACATCAAATTCCTCAACACTAAGCCATTGCTGGTCCCACACACAATGTTTATAAAACAAACCCATAAATAAATAATTTTATCCCCCCTTTAACTTATGACCCCTCACAATCAAACAAGAACATAAAATGTTCATTAAAAAGTTCAAAAATTATTTAATTCGCAAGCACCCTCGCTTTAACCATTTATTTAATAATAATAGATAAAAACTAAGGTAAAATTTATTTAACCATGCTTTAAGAACAGGAGTACGTCATCCTTGACTTTTCACAATCCCCAAACTGAGCTTAAAACAAAATCACAGTCAAATATAAGATTAGATGCTAACACTACTCATCAATGCTAATTGTGTATGCATATCTACTTTTCGCTCCCTTATTCCTAAATCCTCTAAGGATTTTTATTTTTATTATTATTGGTGACAAATAAATTATGTCCTTATTAATATAAAGTAAACCCGGTTTAGACCATAATTAGTTTGAAATCCTTTCCTAATGAGACGATATGGTGAGAATAAGGTCCACATTAAGGTTCTAAATTTGCATGATTTAGAGGTTATCCTTTTTATTTCATCTGAAACAACTCAACTACGAGTCCAGAGATGGAGGCTTTATTTAGATAACCCCGGAGTCGAAATTTGGCTTTATTCTTATTATTATTATAGCAACATTATTAAACCTCCCGGTCCTTTAAACAACTGTCACATCGGTATGCGAGCCGACCATGATCCAGGAGTCTTATTTCGACCAGGAGATCCTCGACCTTTTTGAAGGCTGCAACATCGGTTGTGAGCCGGCAAGATGCAGCAAACTTTTATCAGTCTCGGATTATTATTACTATGTGCCTTATTTAGAAGACTGCCACATCGGTTGTGAGCCGGCAAGAGGCAGTAAACTTTTATCAGCCCACAGTTTTTATTATTATTATTATTACCTTCACCCTTTAAACGACTACCACATCGGTTGTGAGCCGGCAAGAGGTAGTGGTCTTATTTCGGTTTTGGTTTATTACATAGTTATTATTATAGCCAAATTTCAAGTCTTGTGGTCTTTTAACAACTGCCACATCGGTATGCGAGCCGACCATGGTCCAGGAGTCTATTTCCCCACAACACTGACAAAACCTCGATGTGTACCTTACTTTCACCAGAAGGAATCTCTACGAAGGGATCTAAACTAAGAAATCTGCAAAACAAAGTAACTTTATTATTTAACAATTATATAACTTTAATAAGCTGGTAGGATAGCAAAAAAGGCCACAATTAACCTCTATAATCTCCTAAAGGAGTTCCAATACTCCACGCTACATCTAACTTATATTCAACTTTAGCATTTTATCGTTCTTTGTAAAATTTAAAGTAAGCAAATACGCTAAGTCTCACAGAAAGCAAGGGAAAGCTAAGTATCTCTCTCTCTCTTCAGTCAAGTCAAAAGCTACCTAATTCTACGAGCCTACTTATTTATATATTTTTATATTTTCATCATTTTTTCCATTTATTATTATTATTATTATTATTTATTTATATATATCATAATAAGACAATAAAAAATTTAAAATATTGGTTAAAACGGGGTTGCGTGGGAACACATATATGCACATGTATCAGCAGAAATCCCCTCCACACTTAGAATGGACACATTGCCTCAATGTTCAATAAGCATCGGTTCTTACTCACACAACCACTTAGGAATGAAAAAGCAAATCTGCAAACAAATTCTAAGTGTGAAAGGGGTAACAATACAGAATATAAAATGTTTAGGATCGAAGATTCAAATACAAGCAGAACAGAACGACAGACCGGGATGATTGGAGATTATGAAAACAAGCACAGTTGTCTTCACGATATTACACGAATCCTGCCAAAAACGATACTACAATCACCAAGAAATAAGCACACACCCACACTTGGGCAATATAATCAGCACACTTATTTATTAAGAAAAAAGAAAAAGAAAGAACCAACGGGTTGCCAGTCCCGAAACGCTTGTTTTTATGCGAGTCTCTAAGCGGACTCTCCCCATATCTCTGATATTAGGGACGAAACATGTGGAAGAGCAAACTTCCATTGGACATTTACATGCCACCGGTTATAAGGAATAAAAACTATAAGCGGGGATGCCAGGGTCAAAAATGATATCCTCACTCCCGAAGGAGAAAGGAAGAGAAGAAATCCACAGAAGTAGGTGAAGATAATGAAGAAAATCAGATGAACAATGTGAGTAAGTAGATAAAATGTCTATCCGCAAAGGTATGCACACATAATTTGGAGAAAATTTCTATCTCTTCATAAACCTGGGGTCAAAAACTTTGACCATACTCTTCAAATTTTCTTTATCAAGTTCATCCATTAAACTTCTCGGGTCATGATCTAAAAATACCTCAGGAGGGAGATTAAGTAAACTCTCAAGATAGAATATATCTCCCTCCGAATCATGATAATCGTCCTTAATATCTGTAGAAATATCCATATCTAGAAAAGCATAAATCTCATCAATATCGCCCCCTGGGTTGAAACACTCATCTTTATTAGCATCGGAAAGAGGTGTGACTAACAAAGCCGGCTCTTCAAGGTTAGAAACATAAGAGTCCTTACTCTCTATGTTCTCTAACACCTCATCAAAAAGAGGATTTACGTCACTAGAGATATATTCGTCGTCGAATTCGAAAAGAGGGTTCGAGTAAGTTTTAACATTTTTTTCTAGAACGTCCTCATCGGATAGTGACTCGTCATCACTAGAGGTAAAATCATCATTTGAATCAAAGAGAGGGTTAGAGAAAGTCACGGATTTTTCCTCATAAACGTTAATGGGAGAGAAATCATCACACGAAGGTAAATCACAATCACTATCACTCTCGGATGTATCCTTGGACTCACTTGGGATTGGAACAAGGTCCTCAACACTAGACTTTATGAATTCGTCTGATTCCTTTTCAGGAATAGTGCTAAGTTCCTCATTCCCCATGATAAGAGAGTCCTTGGGCTCCAAAGTCGATAAAACAGGCGTGATTGCATTAGACGGAGGTATTTGAGAAACAATTTCATTCAAAGTAATAGTACTCTCCTCGTAATCATAGTCATCATCGTCATCATAGAAAAAAGATTTGAAACGTTGCGAAGGATAAGTACTAAGATTAGCCACCTGCTCTAGATGCTGAAGCTCTTTCTTTTTATTAATCTCAATACTCATTCCATTGAATTTACCTTTAAGCTCATCAATCATACTTTCACATTCCCTTCTAAAACGAATATCTATTTTCTCATTACGATAATCTTTCATCTGTAAGTCATTACTTAAACTTAACATTTCATCTAAATAATGCTGCTTCAGATCCTCCATATCTTGGATACTTATTTCTTGAGGAGGTGATTGATCAATATTAGATGCTTGTTCTAGTAACATTTCACCAAGGAATTGGATAAGTTTATTCCCCGACTCAATCATTTTATCCCATCTATCGTGCACATCATTCATCCCCTGCTGATAAAGGTCTTCTTGATGATTTATATAATACTGTGGGGATTGGTCAAAACCGAAATAGTTAGAATTATGCTTAAAGTGGTTTTGATTCATCGGTTGATATTGAAAACTTTCATGAGGACCCCCACAGTTTTCACAGCAAAGATATTGTTTTGGAAAACTCAGTGAATTTTATGGATAATAATTATCACTAAAGTTTTGATTGTAGCTAGGTTCCTGCTCATAGATAAGCGGAAACCAAGGTGGACAATCATAACCATAATGAGAATCGTTCCCACATAACTCACACAAGTATGATTCGTACTGGGGTTGTGGAGGGTGGGTGAAAACATTTGGAGGATCATTGAAAGAATTCGGATTTGAATCATTAACGAATGAATTTCTAGCTTCAGAATTGCAAATTGAACAAAATCATTCTCCAAGATAATATCCACACCTCACACATGTACACCGTTGACAACGTACACCATCTTCTCACGGATCTTTACAATGAAAACAATAAAATTGGTCGAGCGAAGATGTTTAGGGCTGTGAAGGTTGGTTAGAAAAATCGAGAGTTTGAATATAAGAATTTGGATTAGAGTCATAGATGGCCTCATCTCTGAAACTCACATTGGTACAATGCCGACAAGTTCCACCGTTAAACGGACCTCCACACCACGAGCATCTTGAAAACCAAGACATGTTGAAGAATTACCGGATAAGAAGGTTAAGAGAATAAGAATTAAACGAATAAGAGGATAAAGAAGAATATTTATAGATTTTTCAAATAGAACATAAGGAAAAGAAATAATAAAAATAAGAAAGAAAAATACTTTTGGTATTTTTTTAATATTTATAAAAGAAAAGGAAACATAAAAATAAAATGGAAAATATTTTTGGTTTTTTATATTTTTAATAAGTACGAAAATAAACTTTTCGAAGAAAGGATCTTCAAGGCACTAACATCGAAACAAAACGTGAAAATCGTACACCTCTCCCCGGCAACGGCGCCATTTTGATAAACGTCAAACGCGTGTCATAATAATATATAGTATTTCCCGTATAGATAAGAAAATTACTTGAGGACAAGTAATAGTCTATCTTCCGAGTGTCGTTTCCACGGCGAGAGATGAATTGAAATCCATGTTACTGTTTTGTTTGATGCTCGAATACCAACTATTTTTGATTTTGATTTAAAACTAAATATTAAAAACTACATAAACTAGATTAAACTTATTAAAAATCAAGCTAATAAAATAAAAGATATATGAAGAAAAGTATGCTTGTCAAGTAAAAGTGAGTAGATTCTTAAGCGTGAAATTTAGATCTTAATGATGAACTAATTTCTGTCTAATAAATCGAATCCTCAAAATGTTGGCTTAATATTGAAAATGACTTTTTATCGAAAAATTAATTACTAATTTAATGCCTACTTAATCTTACGGCTTTTGCCCGTTTGACTAAATAAAACACTAAACTAAATAATTTTTATAAATTACTAATCACTATTCACTTATTAAATTCCACACTAAATTCACTAAACACAATTTACTTAACAAGCATAAAATAAACTACTCGCTACGCATAATAATCAAATAAGCTAAGACAAATAAACAAGCAAAAATTAAAAACAATATGCGACTATTTAATTGAAAAAGGATGAGAGTAATTGGAACCGAGAATTGAAGAGCCAGCAAGTAAAACAAAAACCATCCCAACATAACAAGCTAAAAAAAAATATATTTAAATTATATCTAGCTTATTAAACTCGTAAGCTCCACGCCTCATGAGTTAACCGGTACCAAAAGCAACACAAAAACAAATAAACAAACTGTTAAAAGGTTAAAACAATTAACATTTGAAATTCACTTATACTCAACGTAGGCCCAAATTAACTCAAATGTGTCCCAACTAATCACAAGCCCAAAACAATAACGTGGCCCAATCCAACAAGGCCCAAACTAGATTCCTAATGTATTTCTACAAATCAAACGCAGCTAAATAGTGAACCAAACGTTCTGTTAATCAATTTAATCAATTCAAATTAATATCTCATAACAAAAATGGACCATGTGATGTTCCTCATATGTTTTTAAGCTAAAGACTAATTCTCTTTTACAAACTAAACATTAACGATTTGAACAATTTGTGAAACTTTTACTACTCGAAAATATTTTACTAATAAGATGAAAATGTTTTAAGCACAAACACGACCCAAATAAGCTCACAGAAATCAAATAAGCACTCGAAACTAATATCTAAATAAGATCTAACTACTTAATCGAAATATACGCACTAACCAATACCATATTTTGTAACAATAAGCTAGATCTATTTGTTAAACTAGAAAAATAAGCTACTTAACTAAAAGTGCTCATGAAAATAAGGTTTTGAATCGAGCTCAAGAAAAGGAAACATAAAAATAAAATGGAAAATATTTTTGATTTTTTATATTTTTAATAAGTACGAAAATAAACTTTTCGAAGAAAGGATCTTCAAGGCACTAACATCGAAACAAAACGTGGAAATCGTACACCTCTCCCCGACAACGGCGCCATTTTGATAAACGTCAAACGCGTGTCATAATAATATATAGTATTTCTCGTATAGATAAGAAAATTACTTGAGGACAAGTAATAGTCTATCTTTCGAGTGTCGTTTCCATGGCGAGAGATGAATTGAAATCCATGTTAATGTTTTGTTTGATGCTCGAATACCAACTATTTTTGATTTTGATTTAAAACTAATTAAATTGAAAAAAAA
>BQNB010167292.1:2727-14016 GCA_026074375.1 Tanacetum coccineum
TCAACACGCTCATCATTACCTTCCCTAGGTCTTCTACCCCTTCCACCTCTACCAACCCGATCAACCGTTCCTCCTCCTAGTGATTCGGCAGCAGGCCGGCCAGCACTTCGGGTCCTCATCCTTGATGGCATTATCTATACGAGGGAGAACATGGGCAATGTTAGGTAAGTGGGAAGACTCGCGCCCACCCATTTTAATGACTGACATAACTAAGGCACCAAACCGCGAACACACAAAGGCACACAGAAGCGGAACACCACGCACATAGATCCTATATGCAACTAGATGACGGATCTTAGGTTATAGTCTAGGCCAAACCACCTAGTTCTCTATAACCTTGGCTCTGATTACCAATCTGTCACACCTCGACAATGGCGGAAACTCGGGAATGCAACATAATGAACAATCATAACACAAGATACAAAATAGAGAAAACTACATTGCATAAACTCCAAGTGCTATGAAGACCATCAACCTCGAACAAACTCGAGTGATGTCCCAAATCGCAACTAAAAATTCACAATCTCTAACAATTATTCCAATGCCCTCACAGGGGACCA
This sequence comes from Tanacetum coccineum, assembly GCA_026074375.1. Taxonomy (NCBI): domain Eukaryota; kingdom Viridiplantae; phylum Streptophyta; class Magnoliopsida; order Asterales; family Asteraceae; genus Tanacetum; species Tanacetum coccineum. The sequence continues at coordinate 3,288 of BQNB010167292.1, forward strand.
TAATCCAAACTTAATCCAAAACATCCAAAAACTAGAATCAAAACAACAAACAAGCAAGACTTCAAATGAAATTCCACTCGGGATACTTTTAAGTTTGCTATCAATCACCAAACTACTCTTCTTTTACTTCACCTGAAAATGATACTCGAAAACGTCAACAATAATGTTGGTGAGCTCGTAGGTTTGACCTTAAACCCAAAAGTTGTGCCAATATTTTAACAGTGGACAATAGTGCTATATGACAGTGAATATATGCAAACAACCTTAGCATCACCGCTAATCAAAACCGATATGTCACTTCGCGCCCCTTTAAAAAGGGCCCTTTCAAAAACCATAAACTGGAAAAAAAAGCACTGAATAATCTATGACAAGGACCCACACAACAGGAGGGTAGAGCGAACCCATCCGCTTACCAATAATCACACAAATAGCTGAAGGTGAGGGCGACTTACATACCATCCAAAGCAATCATGCAAATACAAGGGATAAGGTGTACCCCTCTGATTCCAAACATTCATGCATCATAAATATTCACATAGCAGTCATAAGCACCATAACTTAATTACCAAAAACTAAAACCACATTTCGCAGACATGAGTTCAATTCAGTAAAACATTTCAAAACAAAACACATTGAGTATCATTTCCCCCCAACGAAAACAGTAAAAAGTGGGGCTCGAAACTCACCTTCAGCAAGTCTTTAGCACCAAATCTGCAATCCACACAAGAAACAGCAACGACAGCTCGTGCACACAACCTAGTCCAGTTAATGTCCAAAATAATCATCAATTCAAAACAATTTTCCATGTTTTGATGCAAAAGTTTTTAGACGTGTTGTACAATTTCCCAAAATAATTTAGTGGTGTGATGGTTGACGACATATCTCCACAATCATATCAATCTCATTACTCGGTAATACATACTTATACTATTTAAGAAAAATAGATAAGTAATATAAATAAATATTTATAATTTATAATTATATAAATATATATCGACAAGTCCATTCGGTAAACCTTAGTCACTTCAAAATATCAGAATTAATGGTTAAAAAATGAAACTTTACTTATATAATAAACACATGAGAGAATTTCGAGAACAATATCATTTTTTGTCTTTCGTGAATTTATGAAATAAATAAAATAATAAATAATATTTTATTATTAAAAATCTAAAATCATTTTTTTTAAGGAAAATTTCTAATAATAAACTTTTTACGAAATATCGACATACCCGAAAAACGCTTATACAAACGTTTTCCAAGGATTCAAACCCTTATGTTTCACACTTTTCATTGAATTCGAGACTTTTTTCGACAAAAATTCTAAAATCCACCTCTTTAACGTTTACTAAAATATTTTTCCCAAAATATCGTTCAATATCACTTGGTAAATACATTTTCACTTTCAAAAGTCCGACAAAACTCTCATATCAACTAAATATTGCTTATTGGGCTTTAAGGCCTAACAAGGGTCCATTAAGACATTTATAAGTCCAAAATACGATCCAAGTCCAAAACCAAGGTCCATTTACATATATAAGCATATACTTATAAGTAGAAAATAATCCGGACCACAATAAGCCCTCCCATTAAGCTACGGCTTAAATAGACTTATTTGGGCCTGTGAGTCCAAATAGCTCAAAAATAACGTATATTAAGCTTGAAATAAGCTATAAGCTACGTCTCAGCATTTTGGTACTACCATAAAGCCTAAAAAAATGAGTCCGCAACATACCGCATATACATAAAACTAATCAAAATCACTTTCCTAGTGATTTTGAGAAAGTGTTCGTGGCATATAAGCCCAAAAATAAGCCGAAGAAATAGCTTAAAATAAGGACCCGAATAAAGCTATACAAGTTACTATCAAAAATAAGCATTCTAGCATAATATATTATTCGAACCACGCACACACAACATCAAAACTACAAAAACCCTCTTTATTTCTTTCCTTTTCTTTTGATTCACGAACCAACACCCTTTTTATTCATATTAGCTCCAAAAATCAATTTTCACTTAACTATCAACTTGTACAAACTAACATCTATGGCATCACAGAATAAACACCAAAAGGACAAAGGAAATATAAATTTGAAAACTTACAAGAAAATCTTCAAAAATGTATATTTCGACACGAACCGAACAACTCAAACGTTGTTTAAATAAATACCCAAACACTCATATCAACCTGGAATATCACGTTCTCGATCAAAGTTGGAAAATTTATGATGGATTATGGTGGCTTAGGGGCAGACGAACACAAGCACACACACAAGTGTGTGTTTTATTTTTTTTTGAAATGAAAATGGAATGAATGGAAAATACTAGTGGAAGGAATATATTTGTACACACTTTAGACAACCATGCTAAAAACTAGCCTCCTTGTCCCTCTTGACCATTTTTGACCGGCCATGGGATCCTAGGGGGTCTCGGGTCTTTCTAGCATTTTTATTCACTTAAAAGCTCGTAAAATTCAACCGTAAAATTTACCCCAAAGTTAATTATCATTTTTATTCACCTTAAAAATACTTTTCCATTAACTTAGAGTATTCACATGACATATTTTCACTTTACACCCTTCAAACTCATTTGGACATTAACGGATGTGTCAGGCTTGTTTTTCGGCATTTCTCAAAATTCACGTGTCAAACCACCCGGAATATAAATAACACAATAATACCTTCCAAAAGGGATTATTAATCACAATAAACCACAATTCATCATAATTTTCACAAAAATCACCACAATTCTCATAAAAATCACCACCGTCAACACGGTACAAAATCTGAATAAACTGACAAAAGTCAAATAGTCAAAGGACTATAAATGAAATATTCAGAACACAAAAAGGTAAAAGGTTACAATAGTTTGTCTAATATTCTCCAGGTTTGTTTGATACGCTTCTCAATTCGGGTTAGTAGTTAGTTTATTATTGAGTTATCATAAAACTCAAGTGTAGGGGTGCAATTATAATCCCCAAGTCATGTATATTTATTTATGTTTCAGCAGACTGCAGGGGAAAAAATGTATATAAAAAATAAAAATAAAAAATAGAAAAAAAATCAAAAAATAAAAAAAAATATGTCAGAAAATAGAGGCTGCCATCTTGCTAATGTTTATGTTAAAGAAAGTGTCAAGAAAAGAAAAAGAAAGAGTTTGGTGTAGAGTTTTGTATATTTTTCCTACTTTCGTCGAGTCTTAGCTTAGCAACGCCTTTTACATGTATTCTTGTGGATAATTAGCTTGCCACCAATCAAAATTCCCCTAAATATCCCCAACTATGTTTCCTTTACCCTACACCTAAACATCACAACTGATGAGGTGTTATTTTATACACTTTTTCAGAGTCATTTAACCCCATAAATTATGCAAGTATCCCCAAAATATGTGCTTAATCGTTTCTTTTTGTGTTTTTAGCACTTGGATGGTATTTGGAGTAAATACACGTGACTTGGGCTCATTTGGCGAAGAAACGAACGAGATTAAAACTCTACACCAAAGTCGATTAAGAAATTGCTCACAGACTGTGGAGACGACGTCAAATATACCGGCGACGCCGTCAGGATAACAAAGCGACGATGTCAAGATATTTGAGACGGCATCAGAATGTAACCGACTTAAAGAATCCCTAGAAGATTCGGTGAAGCGACGGCGTCAGGATTCTTGTGATGCCGTCGCAATCTATTTCCTATATATACAAACTCGTTTTTAGGGTTTTAGTGTAGAACTTTTGGGATACGAACCTTATACTTAGGGTTCAAGTTTAGCAGCTGTTAAGGTCGTTTTTAGGGTTAAAAACCCTTTTGTATCAGCCTTTAACTCATGTTTTAATCAAGTGAAGTCCTTTATCTCTTAATATTTCAATATGTCTATGTGTTGTCTGATTAATTACTGTTCTTCGCTTCTCTTTAACATGCTAGGCTAGATCTATTAGTATTTACTTATGATTGCATGAAACTTAGTTTGTAGATCCTCTTAATATTGCTTCTTGTGATAGATGTGCGCGTTAGGTTCTAGAAAACTGGCTATAAAATATTACACTAGCATAGACGTCTAGGGAAACGCGATTGTGTAGAAAGGTTACCATCGGTAACAGTCTTCATACTACCTTACCCTTAATATGGTTGATCCATCTTAAGTATTTTAATGCATGTAATGTACTCTTAGGGGCCTTGTAATAGTCTTCATACTACCTTACTTTGTGGGCATGCCTTGGCAAGAATATTACATAGACGGGGCGGATTCGTGTAATTCGTTCATTGACCTAGAAAATACAAGTGTACTAAGCAATAGGAAAGGGGAGAAGCAAACTAAGGATTATGCATGATTAAGTAAAATAACGTTCGTTTACCTATATGAGTTTCCACCAAAGTAGTTTAGATTTAATTTTAGTTTAATTAGTTTAAAAATCAAAACACTCTCTCAAAACCAGAATTTTACTTGCTTTCAAAAAAAATATAAAAATACAAAAATATTCTTCTTTCAACCCTTAGATCTTAGTTAGGTTTAATTCGAGCCTTCACAAAGAAAAAGTACAATTTATTTCCCCTAGAGAACGATAACAACCCCAAAGTCCTTGCTATACTACACTGCAACGATTAGGTACTCTCCCTAAGGAGTTGTAAAACTTGTTCTGTTTACAATGACCGCATCAAGTTTTTGGCTTCGTTGTATGGAGAATAGTATACGTTTTGAATGTAATTTAGCTTAGATCTACTCGTTTGATTCCTATCAACTGAGATTTTAATTTCTGTCTATTAGCTTTCTTGTAGTCTATCTTTTTCTTTGTGTTATTTGTTTTGTAATTTTCATCTGACTGTTCCATTCTTCTTTATGGAGAATGCAAATCCATTTTTACCCGCCCCACCAAACGGAATCTGTGCCAAAATTACCCCAAGAGCTCAATGAGCTCTGAGAAATTTCAGCCATGATTGGTTCTCGCCTTGATAACATTGGCCGCACACATATCCCAATTCAACCATTTGTCCCCTTCGAGCAACTGCTCGATGATTTTATGAACCCACCTGATGAGTTAGTGATGGATGACTCAGAATCGGATACTGAGTCTAATGATACGCCCCTTGTCTCACCCTTTCTTGATTCTGATGAGGAGTCAGATGACGAAGAAGTGATTAACGAATTGAATGAGTATGGGAACGCAGGGAATTTTTACCGTAATAGAATAATTAACAGTTTTGATGGAAATGACTTAGCATTCCCGTGCATGATAGATTTTAGGAAGTTTGTTGCTTACTTTGACCCCTTTTGCCAATGAACATTATTACGCGAGGCTTTTAACACTATAATGGTAGAAGGACTTGAAAACACAAGAAGGAACTTGGTAGCCATTGTTAGGGATGTTTATGTGTTCGTTGGAAGTTTTACCTATGTTACGGACTTTGTAGTATTAGAAGACATAGGGGAATTTATTGTGAGCGACATGGCAGATGTTGTGATGGGAAGACCCTTTAGAGTTGTGAGTCAATGTGAGTACGATTGTGTTAAAGGGTTAATTTCATTCACTAGGATCTTTGATACATACATTTATCGGATGCCCCGCACAATACCTAAGCTTAGGAACTTTAAATAGAGTAAGGTCCCACCTATATTAGAACTTAGCCAACTAGATTTAATGATCGGACTTAGGTATTCCCATGAGAAAAATAAGTTGATGTATAAGAACTGTCTAAACCTAGGTCCCGAATACCAAGTTGATGAGGATATGAGAGATTGGCTCATCCATGGGCATGTGAGCATTTATGAAGTCACGTAAGGAGTGTGACTCCAAGTCTAGCTACAAGACTCGTTAAATAAACAAAATTGCTTATCGGGAGGCAACCCATCAAAGCTACGTGTTATCCCAATATCTAATCTATATCACAACACACAAATACCTTAATTCTAGAGAGAGAGAGAGATATGTAGAGAGAGAAAGAATTAAGAGAAGGAAAAAGATTAGTATTATTGCTATGTGATAAATATGACAACCAACACCCTTTACTACATGAGGTGAAGGATTATTTGTAGTCCAAGCCTTACATGGGGCGTGAGCTTTGCTTACTTGGGTCGGGCTTGGCTTTAAGTGGACTAAAGCCAAAAACACGAACAATATTAGATTACAATCCAAGCCCATTAAACCCAACTAGCCTATTATAATACAAGACTATTAATAACTACGATGACCGATTACATTCTTGTTTGACTTAATAAAATTAAGGCTAACAATCTCCACCAATGTTGAGGTTATCTTGATTTGACTTTATCTCCCCCAATGTTGAAGTTGTCTTGATTTGACTTTGTGCTTTGCCTTCTTTTAGTCTTCGGTCTTTGTCTTTTCTTGTTTGTAATGGCTTTTTTCCTTCATGCTTTGTGATCTTGATCTTGAGCCTTCGTCTTTTGACTTTAAGTGCTTGAGATCTTTAATCTTGCATCATCTCCTTGTCTTGATTTGACTTTCTTGACCAACTTGTGCTTTTGACCAACATGATCATACTTGTCTTGAAAGCTCCCAGTTTCCTTTTCTTCATCAGGCTAACAATCTCCCCTATTTTGATTAAGTCATCAATTCAGATTGTTACTATCTTTCTTATTAAGTCATCAATTCATTTACTAGACCAAATTGATTTCCAGTTGTTACAAGTTTGATGCATATAGAATCTTGTAAGTCACCTACCGCAGTCCTGTTTGATATTGAAACTGGAAGGATTTCCATCGTCACCGTGAGTACTAAAGAGTATCACTCTAATGTTCTGGCAAGATAAAAAGGATAATGCATAGGACTCTTGTTACAGCTTATGAACTTGTTGGTGTTCAGCAAGTGTATTTTGACTTTGTGTCCTAATGAGATTTATATTATTGATCTCTTCTGGCTCTAGACTCGATTTGTGCACTGTGGTTTTAGTAATCGGAGGCTGGAGCTGAATGCCACCTATTTAATATCAACAATATCAGAGTGAGATGTCAATAGATAACGTGTGTATCTTTATGACAAATGAGACAAGTCTCTTTTGAGAGAAACTCGAATGGCTGTGAAGGGTTGTGCATTACATCACTTGGAGTCTTATGACCGAATGCTTTCCTTCAATACCGAACAATCATCTTTTTGTGATTTTGATAGATTATGTATTGACCAGAAGTTTCTGCTAAGTTTGTAATAGAGGGCTTCTTTCTTTTCACCCTTTATCTTTACATTTCTTTTTCATTCTTTAACCCCTTTAATGTTTACCAAGACGTCATCAACTATCACCTTGTTGTATTGTTCCGTGATAACTCATGCCTATCTAAACATTTTCTCCCCTTATTCTCATTCATCTCCAATCATACCTAAGGACTTCTAATCTAACTATGGAAATGTCATAGGGTAGATCCCCCGTTCTGTAGAATCATATGACTGTATACCTAACTCTTAACACCATATATTAACTTCATTGACGTCATGATTAATTGTTGTTGGTTATTAGTGATCATAACCATAAAACAATTGAAACATCATCAAAGTGTTTTGAATAGAAATAAGACGTTTTAACATTTTAAGAGTTTCATTCTCTTAAAATACCCCCTACACATGTGCAACGAGATTCAAAATTGTTTCGCACATGTGGGTAGAAGTTGTGCACTTAGAGTCGTAAAGATCACATTCTTCTAGATCACATTTTAATCACATTTTCTCCCCTTATTTAAAATACTAAATCTCTTAGTATTTGGAATACCAATTGATTAAAATTTAAGACATGAAAAGTTTCATAGGAGATAAATGTTATCACAAATTTGCATGAATTAGTAAACTTTTTCTGATTGCTCCCCTTCAACAATATATGTAAGATACCACAGAATTGAAAATTTGACATTACAAGGAAAAATGATATGACACCACAAATATGTTGAAGATGGAGTTAGATGCCTTGGTGAACATTGTGTATTGTAATTTGACATTGAAATACCACATTTAATTTCTCTGAATGTTTTTGGATACATAAAATTAACATTTATGAGATGTCCCAAAATACATTAAAGGCTTTGGTTTTTAGAAGTTCCCTCTTAAAACTTGATCCACATAAAAATGACAATTTTAGTACCACAATTTTGAGAAATTATCTGAGGAAGGGAGTGTTGAACACACAATTTTTAAGATACCACAAATAATATTCTAGATATGAATAAGATACCACAAAATGTATTAACACAAGATTATGACATTTACAGTTCTATTTGAAACATTATGTTCAACAATTTTGAAAAACCACATTATAGAAGACTTCTCTTCTAGTTTTAGAGTAAGCGCACTAAAGCGTACACTTCCCTATGACATTCGGGTTCGGGTTACAGTCTGAAGTAACTGTAAGCCATTGTCATGAGCTCAAAACTTTGGATGTTTTGAATACTAGCTCAGGACCCGAGAAGATTTACTTTCTCGTTGACAAGATAAGTTATCTTGAAGGATACACTCTCCTTACATTGAAGTCCGAGTTATGTACTAAAATGTATATAAGTCATTGAGAAAATTTAGAAATGACATGTTTTAAATCGTTTGAACTCTTGCTCGAACTTCATTTACACACACGTGTCAATGTTAATCGACATTTCTAGGTACGTAAATGTTATCGATTCCAAGAGACATGTCGAGAAGATTCTTTTTGGTATTTTTGAAATTTTCTGATTTTATATTTTGTTTTTCTAGATTTTATATTTTTGTATTTTCTTTTTGTTGGTTTTATATATTTTTATTTGATTTTTAATAATTATATACAAGTGCGATGTTTGATATATCAAGCAGATTCATTTGCCAGAGCCTCCAGTTCTGCTGGAGTCAAACATCTCACACCAAGTCGTCTGACGAGATACTGAAATTCGTCTTGCGATAAAGCTTCAGTAAACAGGTCAGCTAACTGGTATTCAGTTCTAACAAAAAAATCAACAATACCCTTTTCAACTATTTCCTTGATGAAGTGATATCTGACATCAATGTGCTTCATACGGGAATGCTGGACTGGATTGCACGGGATGGCTATGGCTGCCTTTGAATCACAATACATAGGTATTTTGTCAAAGTGAAAGCCATAATCTGTGAGCTGAGTTCGCATCCATAGAACTTGAGCACAACACGCAGATAGAGACACATACTCGGCTTCTGCTGTAGACATTGAAGTGCAGTCCTGCTTCTTGGACGACCAGCTGACTAGCTTATCACCTCCTAGAAATTGTATTCCACCAGATGTGCTTTTACGTGTATCGAGACAGCCCGCGTGATCCGAATCTGAAAAAGCAGTTAGTTCAAAACCGGTGTCCTTCGGATACCAGAGTCCCATGTGAATGGTATTCTTAAGGTACCGAAAGATCCGTTTAACCTCCTTGAGGTGCTTCTCAGTTGGTCTCGCTTGATAACGAGCACAATAACATGTTGCATGTACAATATCTGGTCTACTTGCTGTTAAGTACATGAGTGCCCCGACCATGTTATGATATTTTGTTTGGTCAACGGGAGTTCCACTCAAGTCAGCATCTAGGTGTTTAGTAGCCATTGGAGTACCAATGCTATCACATGAGGTCATACCATGCTTTATAAGTATCTCTTGAGTATACTTAGCTTGGTTTATAAAGATACCACGTGGGGATTGGTGGATCTGAATTCCTAAAAAGAATTTTAGCTCCCCCATCATAGACATTTCAAACTTGTTGTGCATTAGTTTTTCAAACCTTTTTGAAAGTTTTGGGTTCGTAGAACCAAAAATAATGTCATCAACATAAATTTGCACAAGCAATATGTCTTCCCCATGTTTAGTTATAAACAGAGTTGGATCAATAGAACCTTTTGAGAATCCTTTGGATACCATAAAGTTGGAGAGTTCATCGTACTATGCCATTGGAGCTTGCTTGAGTCCATATAATGCCTTTTTGAGATAATAGACTTTGTCAGGATGATGTGGGTCAATGAATCCGTCTAGCTGATTGACGTACACTTCTTCCTTCAGAGGACCGTTAAGAAACGCAGTTTTGACGTCCATATGGTATATAGGAAATAACTTGTGTGCAGCATACGCAATGAATAGCCTGACTACTTCCAATCTAGCAACTAGAGCAAATGACTCTTCAAAGTCTATTCCTTCATGCTGGCTGTATCCCTTAGCTACAATACGAGCTTTGTTGCGAATCACAGTCTGTTCCTTATCACGTTTGTTTTTCCAGATCCACTTTAGGTTAATGACATTTTTGCATAGTGGTCTATCGACTAATTCCCATACATCTAATCAATCAAACTGATGAAGTTCTTCCTGCATTGCTTCAATCAATGCAGAATCAGCCATGGCTTCTTTGATGTTCTTAGGTTTTGTTCGACTCACGGTGAGTGCGAACATGCACATCTCATCAACTATTTCTAGCTGTCGTCTTGTTCTAATTGATTGAAGGATTTAAAATGACTTGTTCTAGCGGATGATCTTTTGTCTAACGATGTTTAGAGGGATGTTGTTGATAGAATGTATTCATATTTGATGAATCAACATAACAAGAAGATGTCTTCCCTTGATTGAGTACCGGTGTACTAAAGATGTTGACAAATTCGTCTTCTTCAACTTGTACATTCTCATCTTAAGATTCTGCTTGATTAATGTTCTCAGTAAGAGTAACAGGTGGTATGTGAATTGGTGCTTGACTTGTAGGGGTAGGTGTTGTAGGAATGCTCAATGGTGGTGAATCTGCAGCAACAGTTGTTGAAGTAGATGGAGTTGTGTCT
>BQNB010167293.1:0-14016 GCA_026074375.1 Tanacetum coccineum
ACTTGGCTAATCCATCTATCTTCCATTATGTTATGATTTCTAATATCCTAAACTGGGTTTTCTAAAGGCATAAATAGTTCCTTAGTGCAACTCTTTGGCATGCATCACCTGATATAGAGGATAATAAATCAGTAGGATAGGCTATGAAAAGAAAGGATACAAAAAATTAAATATGGAAATCAAATTTAATTCTGCTACTATGTTAGGTGATCGATACATCGTATTCAATTGATTTGAATACGCCGTATGGATCTTCTAAAGGTCAGTACGTCATATTGAATTTGCATAATACGCCGTATTATTTGGAAGAACATAATACATTGTTTAGACTACATAAATAATACGCTGTATCTGGGTAGAAAGTTTGATATGTTGTATCCAACTGGTGGATACGCCGTATCAGGTGGTCTACCAGAACAGAGTACTTTAAAAAACAATTAAATAATGCAGGAATTTAAACACACACAATACAAACAGAATTAAATTATCTAATTAAATTATTCTAAGCTCATGGTTAAAAATATTAATAAAATAAAGATTAAACAATTTTCACTCCCCGGCAGCGGCGCCAAAAACTTGATGTGTCGTTGTGAGGTTGTAGTTTATGATAGTTCAAGTTTTAAATTTATATTTAGCCGACTTAACCTAAAACAACACTTTATGGGCAAGTGTACCCGGTCAAGTTGGAGCCTTCGTGGTATGTAGGGTGTCGTACACTTAGGGCGAGATAGTTATTCACCTTATACTTTATTAGTTTTTTATTCTATTTTATTAAGCCTAGTTAATTATATTTTATTTCTAATTAATGTTATAACATATGCTTAACCTAGTTAGATTGATTTATGAGGGCGGGGGTTTCAGCCGGAGTGACTGTACTGGTTTGATGGTGACTAAAATCAATTCTTGACACAATAAATATCGCAAGAAGATATTCAAAAGATATTCAGAAGATAAATGCTGCAGCGTAGCATAATGTTAGTTATCTGTGTTTGCATAGTATAGCTGTTTTTAGGCGGGTTTGGGGTGTAGTGTGTTGCATGTGGGCTTTTTCTCGAGGAGGTTGTTTTTCTTAAGACTTAGGCGGGACTTCTTCCTAAGACCTAGACACGTTGAATCCTGTCATAATTAATGCATCCGCATAAAGCATCCTTTAGTTTAATTATAATATATCTTAGGGATTAAAGCAATGGTGATCTTGTTAAACCCTAGCCCATTGGGACTTTACCCACTTACTGCTTGACTGCATTTTATATAATGGTACTTCACTGTCCAAGTCTTTACCAATTGATTAAGAACGTACGTGTTGGGTCGAAGGGTCACCTGCCAGTCCAACTAAGCTCACTAATCTAAAGGCAAAGATAGGACATTATTTGTGATCCTATTGGTACAGATATATAAAACACGATATGGAGAGTTGTCTCAGTATCTAGATCACTTGGTCAGTCTCACTAGACCCAGTTGAATGATATGTCGCATATTTAAGCACATAGACAAGTATGAGGTGATAAACATAATTAAACAATCAACGATAAATTAAACAATCGAGATTAAACAAACCAAACATTGAATCTTCATTAAGATGGCTAATACCCAAGGGTATTAGCCCATAACCATTGTAATAATACAAGTATAATAAAACAACCAAGGTAAACTAACCGAGTTAACGAACGATACTAAAAATTGAATGATTATAAGAGTAGGAATTACACGGTGTCTTCTATGGAATTATGATCGATGCTTGACCTTGGCTACTCTTCGTCCCTTTAGAAAATCAACTTTTATATTTATGGTATAAAGAATATGATTTTGCACACTAAAAACTCGTTTTTGTGTCTTCTATTTATAGTCTTTGAAAATGAGTAGATACGTCATATTGAGTGAGGTCAATATGACGTATTGGGGTGAATTCCTTGGAGTGCGCGCTACGTTCACAATCAATCAGTAATAACTGTCTCTAATCACATTTATTGCAGGATCTTTGATTGTTTGACTAGCTAGATACGGCGTATGTAGTCAGAGGGATACGCCGTATTGGGTATTGAACAAACGCATTTTCTTGTGAAGTCCAGGCGCTGATACGTCGTATCTTCTTTGCTAGATACGGTGTATGTAGTCAGACATAAGCAATCTTTAAATATCATCATTTAAGTTCCAAAATATGCACCTTTTAGCTTGTCTTTAAAATGTACTCCATAATTACTGCAATTAACAAATTTAAGCAATTAAGTAAAAATTCTTGCAATGATTATATAAAAGTGGGTAATTTACTTGGGATAAATGATGCTATAAAAGTAACGTTATTTGAGGTCATCAGAGGGACAGTTGTTTAAGTTAGGTATGTTTAATATTTTCTTATTTTTGGTTTTACCATTATTGATTTTGCTATGGCTGTGTTTATTTGTGCTTTTATTTTTTTAAGAAATTCTTTTATGTTTTTAGATTAGGGCTATGTTTTAATTTTAGGGGTTTATAGGTGGTGTTTGGATTGGCTTATTTTACCAGCTTATGAGGCTATTTAATTTTTGAAAATAGCTTTTTACACCCGTGGGCTTATGAGCATGTTGCTTTTTTGGGCGTATGAGGTTGGTTTGTTGATGTTATGCCTTATTTATAAGACATTGTTGTGCAAACTTTTTTGTTATCTTTATTTTTTGGCTTACAAGAGCTTATGTGTTCTCACATAAGCTTATATATGCTCATAAGTTATATTTCAAGCAAAACAAATAGGCTTATAAAACATAAGTCGAAAAACATAACAAACACCCTTTAATAATTTCTCAAAATATAACTGAAACTTAGAATTAAGCATAGTGTCAAATACGTACTTTTCATGGTATATTGTTAGGGTATTTGATGTCTAAGTGTTTACATTTAATGACGAAAATTACTAAGGATCTATTACATGGATTTGCTGGTGGTGAGCTATACGTAAAAACGGTAATGGGCATCGATGAGGACTGGAATAGTAACATCTTGAATATCACATGTTTACTTTCAGAAAAGGTACGTGTGTCTTCTCTTTTCGTTCTTATTCTTACTTAGATGTTTTTTGTTATCAAAAAGGCCTGTGGTAGTTTTAGTGGTATATGTTGTTGAGATTGTTGTTGTCGTTTCTATTCTTGGTTCGTAGTTTATGTTTAGTTATCATTAGTCACTTTAAAGGTTTTCCGTAAGACACATGTGGTTGTAAAGCATATTAGAAATTAATAGTGTCTAAGCAAATGTTTTTCATATGGATTGACATACACCGTTCTTTCATTTTTAGGTGATCACTGATAATTGTGGCTGTTATCGTGCTATGCTGAAACTACGGTGTACAAGACAGTGCTGAGATGCATAGGCGTGTTGAATTTGGAATTTGAGGGTGACCACGTCAGCCTTGCTATCCGAAAATTCACGTAGTTGGAAAATGTTTAGCTGTGTAGATAGTCAGGTGGGCTTATGTCCGTAACTCATTTTGTATTTTTTAGCACAAAAATAAAATATGGTTATTGCAGATGTCGCTATTTTAAGCCTCTCACCATCCTGCTATTTGTAGATGAGGCACTTGAAATCCCTTGCAGTTATCGGGATGAAGCAGGGCATCACCGAGTGATGCAGGTATTTCTTGTGTTCAATCTTTAATTCTATATAATTTAATTTAGTCGTCAACCATTGTAAAGCTTTTACAACAAAAATTTATAAATCAACAAATGTCTAAAGAACGTTTTATACACTTAAAGAATTTGACAAGCTGATAATAGTGGGTTTATGGGTTTATAAGGGGTGTTTTGCTATGGCTGCTATATGCAGTGAATAATAAACAGCTTGATGTATTGGTCCTGCGGCAACAAGGATCACACGAAAGAACCGGAATGTTTTACCTCGCTCTTTGGCTTGCAAAGCTGCCAATCAAGGTTAATATCAAATTAACTTACACATGTTTCATATTCAATTGAAAATGGACAATCATTCGCAAACTTTTATTTATTATTTTTGACGTTATTAGGTGGGGCAGAAATATTGATGGGCTTCTTTCGAGTCTGCAGCAAGCATGGAACAACTTGCTTGAGGCTATATATCTTTTCTACATACTGGTAGTAGCCACAACGGATGTATCCTTAGCGGACTTCAAAGTCATTTCTTAAGTTTTTTTTACATTTAGTGATAAAAATGTGAAAGAAATGTATATGTACTGTGTAAATTTATTTTAAAATTACTAATGTAACGAGACTAATGTATAGTGGTTGATGATTGTAGAAATTATGAGAAATGGCTGATATGAAATCACCTAAAAGGAAGCATGTTTTTGCCAAGGTTGATAACCTGCGTCCAGGAACCAGTGGCCATAATCTGATTGTCAAAGTCGTTGGTGCAAAGCTGGTCTTATAGAAGAGCAAGCCTAATGATCGTCAAATGCGAATTGCTGAATGTTTGGTGGGAGACGAGACTGGCAGTATACTATTTACTATGAGGAATAATCAAGGTAATTCACATCAACAAATTAATCATGAAGCTTAATAAGCCTATAAAATAATAAAATTGATATGGAATTTGTATTAGCAACTAAAGAATGAAAGATGATCCATTTGGTCTACTATAATCAAAAGTGTTGTTGGGATCTCAGATTTGATGATTACAAAATTACATATGCATAAATGAAGACGAATGAAACAATAAGGGATTAATATGACACTTTGGTATTCTACATATAGAAGAATTAAAAGCTAGAAGATAAGCATTGAAAAGTCAAAGAATATCATAGATAAAGGAAGGTTTTAATTAGTTTTAATTAGCTTCCTAATACAAATTAAGTTAGCTTCCTATGTAAGCTAGGTTTTCTTGTAAACACTCTATATAAAGGGTATTAGAGGCATCTATTTTGGATATCCATCATAGTTAGATCTCTCCAATAAGAGTCTAATAGTTAGCTTATTAGTAGTTAGCTTATTAGTTAGTTTATAGTTTATTATTAGTATGAATAAAGAAAACCTTGTGATAACATTGATGTTCTTATTTGTTATTCCGCTGTGCTTCATGTCATTCAATGTTATTATATCCTAGATGGGCAAAACGATCTAAGGAACCACCAATCAAGTTTCCACAATTGGTATCAGAGCGGGTTGCTCTTGATATCTAGGATAAAAGGTTTTGGTTCGAAGAAAAGAAGGTGTTCGCGTTGATTTTCTGGTTTTCTGTAAAAGATGCATACGGTGATACTAGGGTTTATCACAAACCCTAAATTCAAAACAGAATGTGTGGTTTACATGTTACAGGTTACAAGTCCTTGATATCTTTAAATATAGCAGATCTTTGGATCTTATATTTTCTTTTGTTCATGTATATTTTTCTGGTTTTTGGTGTTGAACATATTCAGAAAAGATAGGGTCTTCATGAAACCCTAATTCGGTACAACCAGAAAAAGATGAATATAGTGTTAAAAATTGCAAGGTTCATTCTTAATGGTTCTATTTATAGAAGACACAAGCAGGTAGCAGGTTCACAGGTTACTTGTCTTGGTTGTTTAGCAAAGACATGGCTTTCAAGATGTTTATGCTGCCAAGAGAAGAGGGCGTGACAAGACGCTTGTATCACATTCGTTAGGGTTTTCTGATTTATGTTTGGGTTGGAGAAGATTGAAGAACCTTAATTAATGCTAAGAGCAGATAATGACGGCAGGATGGTATGGTAGGTTTTGGATTTGTTATAGTATGCGAGTATTATGGAAAAGATACGTGGTTTAATGCTGTTATGGTACAAGGAAGGAAAGTGGTGCGTGTATTGTGGAAGTGATGGTTTTATGATAGACGTGGACTATGGAAGTAAGTTTGGTTATGATTCGCAAATAATGGGATAAGATCTGCTTTAAATAAGAATTCCCTGATTTTTAGGGATTGTGTTTGATCCTAGTATAACTTCCATATATACTCGTTCGTGGTTAAAAAAATGTGAAGTTAATACTGCTATCAATTTCGAGTTAGTACTGTCCATGTAAAACTTTGTACTGCTCACATGTTATTAGTACTGCTCGCCCAAAGTTGATACTGCCAGGTTAAAGGAATCACGACAGCTGCTAACGAAAATGTGTTTGGGCCAATTAGTTTAACTGGGCTGCATGGTGTAAATGGGCCCCGGACGTGTTATTTTTTGTTTTATGGACATATATGAAACTGTTGGGCCAGCTCTTGGGACATAGTACATGGGCCAAGTGGATTTAAATTTATACGAGTTGATATGTGGGATGATATGAGATTAATCCTATGAGGGCTGGAGCAATATTGGACGAAACCTAATATCAGTTATCTGGTTGGAAACGTAGTTGTGAAGGTACTGTTTGAAGACATGCAATATTAGTGCTGCCTTTAAGTGTTGCTCTTGTTCGCATTATTTATACTGCTTGTGGCATTCGAGAAATGAAGTTTGTACTGCTAGGTTTGTCCGATGTTGGATATCAGATGCATTTGGATCTTAGGTAGAACTGAGATTATTTCAGTTTATTCTTATTGATTTATGGCTTGTTTTTAGAGATTTATTGAAGAGGTGATTACGAAGATGATTGATTATCACTTATTTGATGTTGTTGTTGAGTTTCACAGGTGCGTGTTCTTATTATATCTTAAACTGCTTACAACGTTTGAAGGTAACTTGTTCGTGCTTACAATGGTGTGATGAAGACTTGTCAAAATCTAGCAAAGGTATGTGATTTTTCTTATGGTGCTCAATGCTTACATTTGCTATCACTTAGTGTGTGTCTCATAGAAGATGAGATTTTTGTTAAGAGGTTGCGGTCTACTTATATTTCACAGATTTATTTATAAGTTCAACGTCACATGGATAGTGCAAGACATAAGACACAAGTTTGGGAGATTCTACTTCTTCATCAAATTTTTTATACTCGGTTTTCTTCATCAGTAATCACTACATAGAGCCTACAGAGTTCGAGATTCAAGAGATGGTAAACATATTGATTTCAGGGGAAGCTTATTAATTAAATGTTTAACCATCTACATGCACCACTTTAGGGGAAGTGTTTACAAGTTGCTTATCTATAGAAGACCCCTATTAGATGATTACAAAAAGGGGAAGAAGACTACAGAGATATGATTTGCAGCTTATTATATGTGGTGGCATGTTCAAGAAGATCTTAAGTCAAGGGGAAGCATTGAATATTGTTTTGTAATATCAAATAGGGGAAGATTGTTGGGATCTCAGATTTGATGATCACAAAATTACATATGCATAAATGAAGACGAATGAAACAATAAGGGATTAATATGACACTTTGGTATTCTACATATGAAATAATTAAAAGCTAGAAGATAAGCATTGAAAAGTCAAAGAATATCAAAGATAAAGGAAGGTTTTAATTAGTTTTAATTAGCTTCCTATGTAAGCTAGGTTTTCTTGTAAACCCTCTATATAAAGGGTATTAGAGGCGTCTGTTTTGGATATCCATCATAGTTAGATCTCTCCAATGAGAGTCTAATACTTAGCTTATTAGTTAGTTAATAGTTTATTATTAGTATGAATAAAGAAAACCTTGTGATAACATTGATGTTCTTATTTGTTATTCCACTGTGCTTGATGTCATTTAATGTTATTATATCCTAGATGGGCAAAACAATCTAAGGAACCACCAATCAGGTTTCCACAAGTGTTGAGCATTAGATCAGCTTTAAGGTATCCCTCTTTTTAGCAGTAACAGCCATATACATGATACATACGTAAAAAATCAAGCAAAATGCTGAATATAAGGTTCATTGCTTGAATATTGAATCCCATCTGTTTGAATGCTACTATATGTGTTTGCACTTTGCCTTTTAGCGTTGTACGTTGCTTTGACTGAATCGGTTGCCTTTTTCTTAAGTCCTTTGTTTGGTATTTTTGTAAAGGCTAAGGGTTTCGAGCATTAACATTTTCATTCTTCTCAGCAACAAGTCTGGTATTATCTTAGCATTTGGTCTACAAATGCTCGAAATGTATGTAAATTGTTTCGTTGTACAACTTCATATTCAGTACAAAACATCAGTAGGAGAAGTGGGCTTTGTTGCTCTCGGTGCAAATGTGATTAAGGGGTGTTTGGGATTGAGCTTTCAAAACTGTGAATTGAAAACAAATATTGTTTGCTATTTCCTTTTTTAGTGAAATTCTTATATCTGCTTATAGCTTAGAAACAAACTATTTATAGTTATATGTGTTTTTGAGGGTGAAATAAGCAGTTTAAGAGTTGTTATATCATACATCTGCAATCATCTAAATTAGTAGAGAGAAGCCTTTCGTATTGAGTTGCCTGTCAATAGTCATTTCGAGTTCCTGTCCATTCTCAATTTTAAACATCGCGGTCATGGCACTAATCACGGCACTGGCTACGGCACTGGCTATCTCTGAAGAATCAACATTACTTTCTTTCACTTGAGAAACAATCGGTTTGTTTCTTGAATTACGAACTTTTTATTTGTTTTTAATAATTCTCAACACATCTTGTTAACTTCTTTCCAAAAGATTGCCACCGGCGGCAGAATTTAAAGAATCTTGATCGGATGGGTTTAAACCATTGTAGAAGGTATCGAGTTGATGCAATTCGGTAAAACCGTGATGTGGGCATGCTCAAAGGATATCCTTGAATCGGTACCATGCCTCATAAAATGTTTCTAAACTTTTGTTAAAAATTTGAAATTTCATTTCGGAGATTTGTTGTTTTTGGGGAGGAAAGAAATGGTTAATAAAATTGGACACAAGATCGTCGTAAGTGAGAATAGAACGAGGAGGTTCTTTGTCGAGCCAAATCCAGGCTGGACCATCAATAGAAAATGGAAAAAGCATAAGCTTAATTGATGTCTCGGGCACATCTTTGTACTTCAACGTAGAAGTAATCTTGTTAAAATATCGAATATGAGCAAGTGGATCTTCTTTCTGAAAACCAAACAATTGTTTTGAAGTTACAAGAGTCATTAGACTATGCTTGAGCTCGAAATGCTCAACAGGAATAGGTGGTACTACGATTGCTTCCGCATAACCCTCGGTAGGTGCACGGAGTAATTCCGCCATATTACGTTGATCGGCTATCGTAACTACGGGAGTCTCTACAAGAGAAAATGGTTCGACTCTTTGTATAGAACGTCTACGATTACGACGTTGCGGAATCGTAGAAGTAGGATTCGTACAAGGTTCACCAACGAATTTTGACGAAGAGCGAGTTTGCATGCACTAAGAACAAAATAAGAGAAAATAAAAAAGAGAAAAATATTTTTGTAACCGATAATCAATCAGGTGTACGGTAGCTCTCTAGAAAACGCACAAAGAAGTGGAGGAGCGGGTAAGCGCGAAGCTATTAAAAACCTTCTCCTTTCGGGTCGAAGTTCGTAGGATCGACCCTCCTTATACCTCTCTTATAGTTTGTAATCTAAAGGTGAGCCGAATTCACAAGTGACACAACGGTCGTTTTTGTTGGTTTTTCAATTTTTTTGGAATTTTTGATTACTTGATAATAGAAAAAATATATTCACAAATGAAAGCGATAACTTCACGGGGAAGGGTCTTCAAACACTAATCTTCAAACATACACAATAATCGTTTCACAACCTCCCCGGCAGCGGCGCCAAAAATTGATTCGATTTCTTTAGTATATATAATATATAAGTAATATATATATATAACTAAATATCAAATAAAATGAGAGAGTAAGTATTCCGTAAGGCTTTTTAAAAGATATTTACTTTTATCCAAAGTAAAACCCTAAAAAACCTTCCCGGGTCGTTTCCCGACGACGTGCGAATTTGAAAATCGTGATTAAGTTCGTGATCGCGTAATTGAATATTTTAAGATTTTGATTTAGTTTCCTATTTCTACAAATATAAAAGCAAAAACAAGTAAAGACAAACCTAAAACGAAAGCAATTAAAGATTTAAACACGAAAACGATAACAGGATCAAAACCCGTTATTTAAAAACCTAAACTCTACAAATTTAACCCTAAAAATGCAAATTTAATTTTTAAAGGTCCTAAATGATAAAAGAAAATTTTAGAAAAAAGAATTATATTTTTTTGACTTTTATTTTATTTATTATGAATTAAAAATAGTTTTAATCTAAAAAATTAATTAAAAATACTAAACTAATTTTCAAAATTCTGAAAAAATTATTGAAATTACTTTAAGCTACTCTAATCCTAAGAAAAATAAAACGGGGTCAACAGCTTATTGGAATAAGCTGAAAATAAGAAAACTATGGCTGATAAGCTAAAAGGCAAATAAAGGGTTATATATTAAATTATGCAAAGTAAGAATGAAAAAGTCCCTAGGGCAGTTGATAAGTGTGTGTTGTGTTAAAGGCTTGGGAGTTGGGTTGAGGTCAGAGGTTCGAGCCTTACTCACCCTTGACTTCCCTAATTCCTAAGTTTTTTTTATTTTGCAAAATTTTTGAAACAACTTTTTAGATAAGCTAAAAATAGGCCTTTTTAAAACTGAAAACATTTTATGAAAAGCACTCAATAAGCAGTTAAACCAGATTCAAATAAGCAGAACACCATAACCTTTTAAGCACTAAACAAATTTTAACTTAAAACTGATTTTAAACAAAATAAGCTCTAATAATATTCAAATGATTAAGACAAACCTAATAAGCTAGAATACTCCAAAATAAGCATTTAAATAAGCTGGAATAAGCACAATTAAGGATGACAAATTACTTAAAAAACTAAAAAGGCTTAAGGCCTTAACTAATTTGGCTTTTTAAGGCTAAATAAGCTAAGGTTAAACAAACAAGCTAGAAACAAGCTTAAGTCTAAACCTAATAAGCACTAAGAATAAAAAATAAGCTAACAAAATGAGCTAAAACTAAGCTTAAATGACAGAATCTCTTAAAAGGCTTTTAAACTTAAAATTCTAAACTAAAAATGCTAATAAGCTTAAATAAGCTTTAACCTAAACTAATTAAGCTAACAATGACTAAAACCTAACCTAATAAGCAAATCTAAGCACCAATTAAGCAAATCCAATAAGCCATAAGCTCAAAAAAGCAAATAAGCTTTTTGGACAAAATTGAGAACCAAACAGCCTATAGGGCACTTTTTGAGCTTCTTTTTAAACTAGTTAAGCTATCCTTATGGCTAAAAGACCAAAAGGACAATCAAGCTTATACATTAAACTACAAGAATCAGCAAATAATAACCAGTTTGGAACTTAAATAAGCTATGAAAAAGGCTTATGAAAAAGGGCTGATAACTCAGTATATACTGAGTTTTTTTATAAAGACAAAAGGCAAAGTGCAGGCCTAAGATTAAGCTAGTAAAATAAGTTCAAAATATGAAATAAGCTAAAATAGATTTAGA
Organism: Tanacetum coccineum; assembly: GCA_026074375.1. Taxonomy (NCBI): domain Eukaryota; kingdom Viridiplantae; phylum Streptophyta; class Magnoliopsida; order Asterales; family Asteraceae; genus Tanacetum; species Tanacetum coccineum. Next base: position 11,308 of record BQNB010167293.1, read on the forward strand.
TTGACAACCAATGAGCATATGCTCTTAAATTCAGACTCTAAAAGCAACTTTAACTAATCTAAATTTGAGATTGAAAAAGAGACTTTTAACCTTGAAAAGAATACTATGACAACTAGATAGGTTTTATATAAAAACACAAAAACATGCAGCACTAAACTACTCCTAACCTACTGCATTTTTAGAACTCTAAAGAACCATAACCAAAACCTTAAAACAATCTTTAAGCAAAAATCAAATAAGAATAGTTTGAGAAAGTTTTAAGTCTACAGATTAAGAGATCTTGTAGACAAAACCTTAAAAAACAATTTTAGACTTTTAAAACTTTTAAAAACTGCTTAAAACAACTTAAAAGAGCTTATCAAATTCAGTTTTGAAAACCAAGTGATATCAAACAGTAGTAACATAGGTTACTACTGCTTGACCCAAACACTCCTTTAAATCATCAAAACCCATTTTAAACTACAAACAGACTTAGAACACTTAATAAAACTCAAAACAGATTAAGCACAACGTAAAGAAAGGACAAATAAGCACTTAGAACACAAAGATAAGCACTTAAAATAAGCAACTAAGAATAAGTAGTTTAAAAGCAATTTAAGACAGTTTTAAAGAAAAGACATTAACAAAGGACATTTAAACAATAAGAAAGCATAAATAAGCAATAAATAACATTAATAAGCAACAATAAGTAGTAAAAGACAGTAAATCAGCAGTAATAAGCAATAAGCAGTTTTTAACCAAGAAATGAGAAAAGTAAAGACTTACAAAGCCCTTTGCTCTAAACAAGGGCAAATAAGCTCCTAAGAGCTTTGTCTACAAGCTCCAGCTTATCAAGGATAAGCTGGTAAAACCCATAAGCCCATCCAGGTTTGGCTTATCATCCATATAGCTTTTTTTGAGTGATTTTTGGTAAAAAGACTTAAACACTATAAGCTATGGACAAGCTTATAATGACTAACTAAACAACTTAAGTTAAAAGTAAAACAACTTAAGAGGGCTTATAAAACGTTTTTAAAACATAAAGTGCATTAATATAAAAACAAGATTTTAACATAAAAACTTAAATTTCATTAACTTTAGAAAAACAATATAAGGCTTTTAGAAAAAGTACAATAAGCTAAAAAGACTTAATATAAGCTGAAAAACTAAAAACTCGATGCCTCAAGGGCTTACAAAGGGTCCTATTTATACTAAAAATCTTCAAGGTCTTGGGTCTTCAAGTGTGTTAGTTCTGTGAGAGGGTGATAGGGTGTTCTTCTTGTGTGAGAGAAGTCCAAAATCCATCCTAGCCATCAAATTTGCTTGGTCTCCAAGTCCTATCATCTTAGCCATTGGTTCTTTGTCTTTAATCCTTGACGAATGGGGATTTAGAGGATTGCCAAGGTGGCATTTGGTGTTTAGTGGAGTGGGGTTGAGTTGGGAGGGTGATAGTTTTGTCATGGGGTGCAGAGGTCGAAACGACAGTGACACATGAATAGTATCTTTGGCGCCCAAATGTACAAGGTTGACTGTGTTTGACATTTAACAGGGTTAAGGGAGGTATAAGGGGGAGAAGGACCACGGGTGTAAAGGGTTTTGGAGGTTAAGGGGTGAAAGGTTAACAGTCGTTGCTCTGTTTTTGTTAAGGACTGGCACCGTTAGTCCTTTTGGACTAACGGTGCAAAGGTATAAGGACCCCTGGCGTTAAACACTTAACTGTTGTATACTCAAAAAGGGGGGGGCGTTCAAGTGTTTAGGCTTGGGCCTGAATTGGCAGTTTGGGCCCAAAATGGTTTAATAAGCTTTCAGCTTATGTCTTAATAATCTAAATGGGTTGACCCGACCCATTAGATAGGTGCGGGTTGGCCCATTTAAGATTTCTTCGGATTTGGCTTCGGCTTTTGTCTTTGACTTGGTTGACTTTTTGGTTGACTTTGACTTTTTCACACTCTTTTCATTCCCGTGCTCGGTTTTGGCTTTGTTTTTGTCCTTTAGTGAATATCCGTTACCTACACAATCATAAATCACAAAAAACACAAATACAATGTATTTTTGGTATATTTTGGTCATTTTAGGCACGTTTTTATAGGTAAAAGGTATGTGTAATTAAGCACATACCAAAATCCCCCATACTAAGATATTGCCGTGTCCTCACGCAATGCTATAAGTAAACACTTAGAAAACCAAGAATCTCAATCCCCCTCGACTAATTACCTCGAAAAGTAGCTAAGTGTTCATCAAGGGGAATTAAAGAATCAATAGCTTTGAAAAGCCCCGTTTTGACCATTTTTTAAATATTTACAATTATTCCCACACATATTTATGTATTTTTCCTTTTTCTTATTCTTAGCAACTAACTAACATGTTTGGACTTTCGTTATTTTCATAACCTTTAAGGTCACGGAATAAGAAGCACTTCAATCCTAAAATGCCCAAAACTGATAAATTCATCGTCCTCGATTTTTCACTTGTCTTAAAAAAACGAAATCACCGTTAAATATAAGTTAAGATGCTAACACTACTCATACTTGTAACATGTTAAATTTTTTTGCTCCCGACAATTATTATATATTAGGTGAATGTGCTTATTTCGAATTTCAACCATGAATCAACTTTTTTTAAGAAAGTTCACGTTCCACCCAAGGATAATGAGTTTGAAGGCGAGATCATCCCATGTAGCGACTTTCGTCTCAGCACATCCCAACCTTGCGGCTAAGTGACTAGGCTTTT
>BQNB010167294.1:0-14016 GCA_026074375.1 Tanacetum coccineum
ATTGAAGCGTCATCAACTCAGAAGCGGTACGGCATAAAAATAGATAACTCAAGGAGGAAAATAAAGTAATCGAGTCTAGTATCGATATCCGCACGCAGGACAAGACCCGCAGGCAAATATCATTCTAGACTAGGGGGACTTGATGACGTATAATGGGTATACCAAGCCTCTAGGCTTGGGCCACATTATCACTCGGCCTTATGGGCTAAACTTGACAATAACGGGCCATAGTAAAACCCAATTTCGCGTGGGCCTTGGTCCTAAACCTTGTAATCCGTCTGCGGATCCAGTTATAAACCATCCGTTCGCGGATCCAGTTATAAACCATCCGTCCGCGGATCCAGTTATAAACCATCCATCCGCGGATCCAGTTATAAACCATCCGTCCGCGGATCCACCTATAGGACGATCCGTCCGTTCTACACGATTGTTGCGGATCCCTGCCCGACAAAGGACCCACTCCGGCCACTACTAAAGTAACAGAAATACTAGGAAACCCTAGTACTAGACACCTATAAATAGAGGATACAAATATGAATACTTACTCTCACGCCGGAGTATAATCGTGGGGTCCGTCCCCACGGTAAGGCTAACGGTTTACTTTTAATTGTGTAGAAAATCATCACTTCTCTTGCTCTAGTACAAGATTAAACATTCCAGTCGTTTGGAGGCCCGGTCCAACAAAGGACTTCGACACTCTACCAAGCCCAACACGAATTTTGTACTAACATCATGAGTAAGTCATCACTAAAGCATCCCAACTTTAATTTATGTTCAATAAGAAATACATTTTGCATTGTCCTGCCTTTCATAAGCATATCTGTGAATTGTTTGCTTTTGACTTATTATGTTGGCCATGTTTTGCTATATGCACACGTTCTGTTGGACAAAGTGTTAAAGTATAATCTTTAAATTTTGGAATTTAGTGACATTTACAAGAATACATATAAAATGTGCTAGCTTTTAAAATCCTGTTGAAATTTTTTGTATTTTACCCTAGTTGTACTAGTAACTTTGTTATTCTTGTGTTTAAGCACAACCTACTATCTTTCAAAAGCAAGATGAATATCAATACCAATTCAATGAAGTAACAGAATTGAGGAGCTAATACAATAAACCCGTAACAAATAAGCACCTATCCATGTCAAGAATGAAGGATCTTGAATAAAATCAAGAGACCTACAAGCAAATTAGATGTCAAAATTAACATATCTATATGAAATATGAACTAACTCAAGAAAAATAGGCATGAATTGTAACCATTACCCAACATACACTTATTTGTTAATCTCTTAAAGACAACAACTCTGTTCTTTACCCTTTTTGTAGATTACTGAAAATAAGCAATTTAACATTAATAACCAATTTAACATTAATAACCAAAAAATAAACTCACAAATTGATCTTTGACGGATATCACGTATGCAACCTCTTTCTAACCTGCCAAGACAAAGATTACAATAGAAAAAGTAAAAGAGTAGTTACACCTTGGGTAAGAAACAAAATTACAAATTCAATTATTCACAATTTGCTTTATTCTATTGACCAAAGATCTATAGAAACAACTAAAGTTCTAAAACCCGAATCTACCCAAAATCATGAATTTGAAGATGTAATATATAAATATATAGAACCATTAAGTAAGTATTTAGAGACTGATAATATCAGGTAAAAAGAAGCATTTTGATTAAAATAGATCCCTAATTTTGGGATACCACTTTGATTTCATTAAACCTCAGCTTATGGGGTCCAAATCATGCTGTATAACAATTGAAGATTTTCAATAACACTATAAGGCATGATGCATAATCACACGAGACTCGCAAAATAATAGAAGATTAAAAGGCCGATAGAAAAGCAATCAGTCCTAAAAGGTTCTAGCTAATAATAGAATCAATATAGGATGAAGTTCACATACCTTATCACCGGTTGATTAGAAAGAGAGTCAAGAAGAAGGCTAAACCAAAAGGCAAAAGATTGATGACCTTTTGTGTGAATATGCAAGTGAAAAGAGTAAAGGGAGGCGAGGTTTGGAGGGATGTGGGTTTTAATTTGGGGAAAAGGTGGGCGGGAAACAAAGGGGAAATATAAAGCGGGAGATTATTTCATGAAATTTTTGAGTTTCACAAACATAGTTAGATTAACAATATGGGCGGGTCTATGATTTTAATGGAAATTTACGTCGGATTTGGGTCGACTCATCTAACTTTTTATTAAACAAGGCAAGTTCGGGTTAAGAATAAATTAAGCGGGTCGACCCGTCAACCCCTTTAAGATTTATTTCTTAAAATAAAATTTATTTATATTTTATTATACGAGTTAAATGGGTTAAACGGGTCGACCCACAAACCTGTTTAACCTGTGTAATATGCTAATTTTTATATATAAAACGGGTTAAATGGGTCAACCCGAAACCCGTTTGATCTATTCAACCCGCGTAACCTATTTAACCAGCCAACCCAAGTATATATACAGGTTAAATGGGTCAGGTTTGGGTTATGTGTAAACAGGTTAAGGTTGACATAATTGACCTCATTATATTAATGGGTCGTGTAACCCGACCCGACATGAATTGCCGCCCCTATTAAATAACCATATTACAATTACAAAGAAAGTGAGACATGTATTTATATATACTCTTTATTCTCAATACCATTTTAACTAACAAAAAATCTCAACAAAACACTCCTCACAACACAAGTTGTAACACCCACAAAATAGGTCGCAGCGAAAGTATGTCCGAGAGCGTTACTTCATAATACAACAACACAAGATATGAGAGAACGACTTCTAAATGATTTGTTTGAAAAGTAATCTCGTTGATTTTCTTAAAATGTGAATTGTTGTAACATTTGTCCCAAAAGTATGCATCAATAATGTAAGATTGAAATAATACAACGAGATTTGTTTGTAGAAATCCATGAATGTAATCTTGTAAAGTTTTGGACTCCAATGCACACCAGATAAGCCAAGCATCTAATTCACCTGAGAAATACATGCTTAAAAGTGTCAACATAAAGTTGGGGAGTTCATAGATTTGTTTAAGTATAAATGTTGAACCACAGATTTGCAAAGTGTGTATGACCATTTCAACCCTTATAATAGTCACAAAAATGTAAGTATAAATGTTGGAATCAAAGTTTCATAAAGTGTGTGTGACTATTGTATCCCATACAATAGTCACAAAAATGCAAACATGAATGTGACCGCAATGTTTAAAATGTGTATGATAATTGTAATGCACACAATATCACAAAATGTTTTAAGTATGTATTGCCTAGTATGCAATATAAGGAGTGATTACGATTGCACCCTTAAGTTCATGAAATTGCAACGTAGACTTATATGTATGTCACTTTATTCAAGGCATAGTATGAGTTCATGAGTATGTAGTTGTTGGCCCTGTAGACACCAATCCAGTCGTGCTCCGACATGGAATAACATTCGTTTGTCCAGTGATAGCTAATCACCAGAACGAGGATTGTCAATCTCGAATATATCTATTTTATAATATTCGCGTTTACCCTCCGAGTAATTTACAACTCATGCAACTTAAGCTAATCCGTAATCATAAGAGTAAAGTATAGTTGTTGCGTCCATAAGTAAAAACAAGTATTGTATCTCACCGTGAGATATGCAAATGAGTGTATAACAAAGTTGTAACGAGCATGTAAATTAGTTTGTAACCAAGTTACAAAATCAAGTATGTATCAAGTATGTATAAGAGTATGCAAAAGAGATTGTACATGAATATATGTAAACTGTTAATACAAATAATGTCTAAAAACATTATTTATATTTTTCGATCTCTCGTTGTTTTGATAATAACAAAATGTAAAAACGTTTACGATAAAAATAAACGTTCACAAATTATTAAGTGTGAAATTTCAATTATAAGAATAGTGATCACTTAATGTATGGATAAACAAAATCATTAAGCATGATTAGTGATCAAGAAAATATTTTTCTCTTAAACCTCACTTTTAATTCTACAAAAGTATTTTCTCAAAAATACATTTACAAAATATTTTCTAATTAAAATAAAAGTTTTATTAAAAACTTAAAATTTGAATTTTAAAATTTCCCTCAAAAATGGAAGGTTCCATAGCAGATACAACTTTCACCGCAAAAAGACAAAAACAGGAGCGGAGTCTAGGGTCGGCCCCCATATATATATGGGGCCATCGGGACCGCCTCCAGTTACTGTTGGGATTTCCTGTCTATAAAGACTACTACATTCCCAATAGAAAAACATTCCTCTTTGCATGAAAATTTTCAATTCTTTCTCTCACTAAAAATATTGATCACTAACATTTTTAGATCTTGTTTCAAGTGATCTCATCTTATCTTCTTCATCTCATCTTTCCTCTCTATCAAGTGCTAGAGAAGAACACTCGTATTCGCCAAGAAATGAAGCGTTGATTAGTGATCTCTCTTATCTTCTTCTAAGTTCCAAATCTCTATTATATTTATCTTGTTGGATATTGTGTAGATCCGATTGTGTAGATCTTGTGAGTGTGTATATCTTGTGAAGTGGTAGATTGGTTCTAGCTAAGATTAGGACTCGAAATTTAGCTTAGTGTCAAAAAATAACGTAAGCGACGTGTAAACGGTTTTCTCCGTCTAAAGGGAGCTTATTGACATAGTGAAATCTCAAGTAAGATACTCGGGGAGTGGAGTAGGGCGAAGAAGAGCTTCGTAGCCGAACCACTATAAAATCTTTGCGTCTTGGTTTGATCGTTCCTTTCCTTATCTCTTTACATTATTATTGTTGTTATCTAGTTTTAGTTTAGATAGTTATTGCTTGTTCATATTGTGATTTGGTTAGATTAACTTAAAGCAAACTCATAACAAACAACAAACTGATGCATAAATGAAATATCGAGACGATTGAATTTCACATTAGTATATTAGCATTCCAATTGGTATCAGGAGCAAGGTCACTCAAGATTTTTAAAATATACTGTATTTTAAAGCTTGGATCGATCTATGGATTCCAACAAATATCTAGAAGGGCAATCTATGCAAAGACCACCACTCTTTGAAAGCGATAGTTTTATTTATTGGAAAAATATATTCGAGACATATGTTAAATCAAAAGATCTAGATCTTTGGCATGTTATTACCAATGGTGATTTTCAACCTATTGTACAAAATCCGAAAACCAAATTAGATGAGGTTATCCCTTTTGAAAAACAAACCGATGATCTCAAAAAGAGACTTGCGAAAAATAATGAAGCAAAAATGGTTATTTACAATGTTTTGCCAAGAAAAGAATATGAAAGAATTTTCATGTGTAACACGGCAAAAGAAATTTGAAAAACTTTGTTAATCACCCATCAAGGTAATAGCCAAGTCAAAGATAATAAGATCGACCTTTTGGTTCAACAATATGAACAATTCGTCATTTCCGAAGACGAATCTATAGATAGTGCATTTGCTAGATTTAATACTATTATTACTAGTCTTAAAGCTCTTGATGAAGGTTATTCTAGTAAGAACTACGTAAGGAAGTTTCTTAGGGCTCTACATCCTAAATGGAGAGCAAAGGTCACGGCGATTGAAGAGTCGAAAGACTTAACATCACTATCTCTTGATGAGCTCATTGGAAACCTTAAAGTCCATGAGATGATCATCAAGAAAGATTCCGAAATAGTCAAAGCAAAAGTTGAAAGAAAATCTCTTGCTTTAAAGGCTAAGAAAGAATCTAGTGATGAAGAGTGTTCGACTTCCGGTAGTGAAGACGAAGAGTATGCATTGGGGTGGTAAGAGACTACAAGAAAGTTCTTTTAAAAGAAGAGGTAGATTCTGTGGAGACACCTCGGAACGACAAAAAGACGTTCCAAAGAAGCCGTGATGATAAGAACGGTAAAAGTGATAGAAAATGCTTTAGATGCGGCGACCCGAATCATCTTATTGGAGAATGTCCAAAACCACCAAAAGATAAGAACCAAAGAGCTTTTGTCGGAGGCTCTTAGAGCGATAGCGGTGAAGAAGATGATGAGAAGGTCAAAAACGAAACTTGTCTTGTAGCTCATGCATCAAGTGAGGTATGTTCTGAATCATCTTACTTTAGTGATGAAAACTCATCAATTGATGATTTAGCTTTAGACAACGAATATGATAAGTTATGCAAAATGAGTCTAAAGATAATCACTAAGAACAAAAGATTAAAGAACACTAGAAATAGCTTAGAAAAGGAAATTAGAGAGTTAAAAGATAAATTGTCCACATGAGAAAACAAGGAGTTGATCTCCCAATGCACAATTTTCCAATCTCTTAAATTGAGAATGAAAAACTCAGAAGAATCCACTAGATTAAATAAATTTGAAAAGAGTATACATTGCTTAAATGAAATGTTAAGTATTCAAAAACCCTTCGGTGATAAATTAGGTTTAGGGTTTAATTCATTTGAAGCATCATCTAGTGGAACTAAGGAAATAAAATTTGTGAACGTGAAAGCTAGAAAAAGGTGGGGGGCCCTCTGATGGAGGTACTCCATAATAGGGGCCGGCACCCCAAAGCACTCAGGAGACCCCCAAAATCATTATGGGACCGCCACCAGCAATGCCTGGGTCTGAGAAAAGTGTGTCTTTTCAAAAATCTATTTTGGGTCCTAGACCAAAACACATAATTGTAAACAAAGCCAAAGTTCTCGTTGCTAGTGACAATGAAGTTAAACAATTCTATAAGCCATTGTCAAAACCCAGAATTGGATTTTCGAAACCAAACTTTAGATCAAAAACTTCACCTCCTAGAAGAGTCAATAATAATTATCCTTGTGCCAAAACACCACAACCAAAAAGGAATGTTGGTCGAAAAAACCAACCTCGTGGCTTTCCCGTAACTTGGAACAACTTTCCTAGTCAAATTATATGCCATGGGAAATGTGTCTTCCATTTCCACATCCCAACCAATTGCATCAAATTCAAGGGATGTTTAGCACTAACAACTTTGGACCCATGAGATATTGGGGAGCAAATGTTTCAGTTATTGTCTTATATAAATAGATATGCCTTGGAGTCGACTTGGAACCCGACGAATGGATTAAAGATAGCGAATGCTCTAAACATATGACGGACAACCGAAAGCTCTTCTCCACTTACAAGGCATACAATGGAGGTAACGTCATTTTTTGTAGTAATCTTCGCGGTAACATCATTGGCAAAGGTTCGTTTCGTTAATTGGGGTACTCTCCACCCCTCCACGAACCACTCCAATATAGATAATGTTGAATATGTTTGATAACCTTAGGATTTAACTTGCTTATTATTAGCAGCCCACACAATTGCACAACTAGAACAAATTAATTGATAATAAGTGTAGAGTAACTTTCTCTGAACATGATAGTGAAATTACTAAGGACGGTAAAGTCATAGGTAGAGGTATTAGGAAGAAAGGCTTATATGTGATGAAGTTAGGAAATAAGCCTAAAGACAAAATTTATCTTGCAACGATTGATGAAAATTCCACTCTGTGGCATAGGAGATTAGGTCACAAGCCCAAAACCAAAGTAACTTTTTTTGTTTTATATCAACTATAGAACCTAAGAATGTGAATGACTTTAAGGTGATGAAGTTGGATTGTCGTCTATGCAAGAATAATTAATCAAATTCATTGTTAAGACATTTGGGAGTTAGTTTCACAACCTATGAATTATGACGTTCATTAGATACTAAGAGGGTGTTTAGAAATAATTAGACGTGAACGGCTATGTTGTTTCTCGAAATAAGGGCTAGGTTAGTTGATCAAGGTTACAACTAACAAGAGGGCATCGTTTATGGTGAAAACTTTATGCCCGGTGCTATGACTTGGGTTTATTAGAAATTATTAGCCTATGCTTATGCCGTAGATTTTATACTATTCAATTGGATGTAAAAAGTGCATTCCTTGAACGGATTCATCATGAGGAGGTATACGTGGCACAACCTCTTGGATTCATTTGATTTTTAAAAACTGTTCATGTTTTTTAAATTAAAGGAAGAAAGCCCTTTGTTTATGGTCTTATACAAGCACCTAAAGCTTGTAGTTGGATTAAAGCTTTCCTTATTAACAGTGAATATAAAATAGGAATGGTAGCTAACACTCTTTTTAATAGAAGAAAGTTCATATTCTTATCATTGTTCAAATATATGTCGATGACATTATATTCGGATCGACTTATCAAGACATGTGTGATGAATTTGCCAAAATCATACATGACAAGTTCGAGATGAGCATAATGGGTGAACTTAACTTCTTCCTAACTACAAATAGAACAAATGGAAGAAGGTATCTTCTTTAAATCATATCTAAATTTATAAAGAATGCTTAAGAAATTTGGCTTAGAAGATTCTAAACCAATGAAAGCCCCCATGTCCTTGGATACTAAACTCACGAAATATAAAGCATGTGAGTCGGTAGATAGTACCAAGTATCGTGGCATGATAGGTAATCTACTCTACCTAATGGCAAGTAGGCCCGATATCATGTTTAGTGTCTGCCTTTGTGCACGCTTCCAAGAAGATCCTAAAACCTCTCATCTTGAAGCGGTTAAGCATATATTCTGATACATTAAAGGTACTACGCACTTAGGATTATGGTATCCTAAGAGGACCGACATAGAAACCGTAGTATATACCGACTCTGATCATGCGGGAGATAATGTGGACCAATAAAGCACTAGCGGAATTTATACGTTCATAGGATGTTGTCTAACATCGTGGTTCTCAAAGAAACAAACCGCTCTTGCTATATCCACGACCGAAGCCGTATACGTAAGTGCCAGAAAGGAATGTCAACAAGCACTATGGATGAAACAAGCTCTTATCGACTACGACATTCGACCTCTCAACGTTTTGATAATAACAAAATGTAAAAACGTTTACGATAAACGTAAACGTTTACGAATTATTAATCGTAAAATTCTATTTCTAAGAATAGTGATCACTTAAGGTATGAAAAAATAAATCATTAAGCATGATTAGTGATCAAGAAAATATTTTTCTCTTATCCATTACATTTTTACAAAAGATTTTCACAAAATTAATTATACAAAATAGTTTCTAATTAAAAGAAAAGTTTTATAAACTTAAATTTTGAAATTCAAATTTATCCCTAAAACGGAAGCTTCTACACCAGATACATCCTTCCCCACAAAAAGACAAAAAAGGGCGCGGAGTCTAGGTGGAGGCCCCCTTATAGGCCTGGTGGCCCCCTTATATATATAGGACCGCCGGGACCGCCACCAGTGACCGTTAATTTCTCCTGTCTATAAATATTGGTCCACCCCTTGCTGAAAATCATTTGTAAAGTGATGGTCATTATTATTCCCCGAGCCTTGTATAAGAAAAACATAGTTTTTGGGAATTCATTTAAGCTAATTGGGCCTAGTTGTCAGGCTTAAAGCCCATGTGTAATAGGTCCGGCCCAACATAAAGCCCAAACAAACCATCTTAGGGTTTTATCTCTTGTAACTATATAAAGCCCTCTTCAAGTGTGGAGAGGGTGTTGCTTCTCATTTTTCTTTCTAGTGCAAGTAACCATTTTATCTCTTTGTCTCTTTCTAGTTCTTTCTCTCTCTCAAAAATCATTTCTCTTATTTTGTGTTTATGGTGATGAAATGATATCATCTAAAATGTGGTATCAAGAGCCAAGGTTGGGTTTAATGGTTTTGTTGTTGTAAGCTTATTTGAGCTTATTTTCTATCTAGTTGCTTAGTTTGATTCGACTTAATTTTTAGTTTCCTTTTATTCGGCTTATTGGGTCTTCAAATCTGCCTTGTTGGGCTTCTATCTCACAGTTTAAAAATGAAACATATACATTAAGGCAATTTGAGTGAGTTATGAAGGACAACATATTTAAATAACAAAAATTAAAGAAGTATGGTGGTACAAAGTGACTATAACATTATTGCTCTTAATGTATTTTGTAACTTTTCTTTGTAGATGAACAATAATTGTCCAAATCACCTGAGAAGAATAGCTTAGAAGAAGCGAAACGATTAAAATGTGGCAAACAGTTAAGGAAGTCGCGGCCGAAATCAGAATGCAAGGGAGTTAATGTGAAATTAGATTAATATTATCTGACTTTGACTTATAGTAAAATTAAGTATCTTTTACTTTTAGCTATAAGCTACGTATATATGAGTTTTATTACAAATTTTATACATTAAAATAGCACAATGTTTCAGTATTATATAGCCGTTAAGTTTAAGAGTATATGGTTTATGATGTGGTAATTGAAAAATACTTTCTGCTTTACATGAAACAACAATCAGCTATCAAAATATCATTTTTGGAAAATGAAAATACAAAAACTATGTTTAAAAACATCCGCGCAGCAACGCGCGAAGCACCAAACTACACGTTAAATATCAATAAGAAAAGAATAAGTTAATCTAATTTTGTATACATATGCCATGTTTTTATCTTTTGATGATACTTAGAAGTGTTGGCTGATTAGATCCGATGATTACTAAATCTTTGGACTCTCTCTTAGTTAGTGACCAAGAAATATATTGGATGGTCTTTATACCTAACACCATCAATCCCATTATCACACTAAAAGAAGAGCTCATAAGCTTAAAGGATGAAGGTGTATATGTTGGCGAGTTTTTAGAGCTCCATTTCAAGTGTATGTTATAAAAATTAGGGTCCAGTTCTTGTAAAACACCATGTTAAACTAAAAAATATAAGATACCATAAAATGATGCCACGTGTAAAAGCTTTTAAGGGTAAAATAAACATATTACAAAATTGTGTTTGATTGCAACCTATTTTCTCATTTTATTTAATCATTACTATATCATAACATCATATTATTCCTTTGGATTAAAAGGCAGGGTTTCCTGTAATAAATGTGTTTAATACTTGGCCTGGCCCGGCTCGATTTTATCTAAGACCCGAATCTGCTAGAACCCGCCAGACGCTGGCTGGAACATGCCGAAATTCTAAACCTGATCCACCACAGCCGACCCAAGCCTTCTTTATTATCCATCCCCACCGTCTCCATTCATTATCTCTCTCTCAAATCACACGTACCTTGATACGTGTCTCTCTCACCTCCCCCCCCCTTCTACTCTTTCTAAAACCTACTATCACCAAATCATGCATATCCATCTAATCCATCCACCAAAAAGAAAAGATATCCAAATTTTATACATACCCACCACCTCTCTTTGATGCTAATTGATCTCTTCAATGCCGCATTCATGTGTGTGGATTGGTGGTTGGTTAGTAAACGTTGGTGATATGTTGTGTTGGTGTTAATTGTTTGACTGCATGGATCCGCGTTGTTTTTTATCATTAAATTGTCAACAGAGATAAATACATTGTTTGTTTTTGTCATTTCGGTGGGTTTTCTTAGGTGTTGTCCTTGGTTTAGGAGATGATCCGTTGTTGCATTTGGGTAGTTTATGTATCTATTGTTTTTATCTACTTTAAAATACGAATGTGGATTGAATGTAGACAATTAGGTTTAAATTATTGTGATGAATAAGGTTAAATATGGTGAGATTGAAATGTTAATGATATTAGGCTTTTAATATATGTGATTGAATTGTTGATGATATGTAGGGTTTAATTAATTAATGAAGAATATTATTTTTTGGGTGAATTATGTCTCCATTCTTTGTTGTTTTCTTTGAGGTGCTTATTTCAGTGTGGTGCATCATTCTGATTGGAATAGTTGTTGTTTTGATTGTGTGCGCTATTAGAACCTATTGATGATCGTTTAAAACACACAGATGAGGAACAAATGATGAACATACAGGAAAATGAAAAAAAAAATGTGATAGTATATGTTTGGTTTGGATTATAGGCAGGTTTGGCCGAGGCTGGAGAGGTGTGATGCCGAATTGAATCCATAGATCGATTCAAGCTTTAATGTACAATATACGTTAAAGATCTTGGGTGACCTTGGCTTCTGATACCAATTGTGGAAACTAGAAGGGGGGTTGAATAGTTTTTACCGTTTTAAAATTAAAACTTAGATTGTCGACTTATGTGAACTCAAGAGATATACACAAGTGTATATGATAGCGATGCAATAAGTAAATAAACAATCTACGAAATATGAACAAGTAAAGATAAGAAAGATCAAACCGATGACATAATGATTTATAGTGGTTCGGCTACGAAGCTCCTCTTCACCCTACTCCACTCCCTAAGTACCCCACTTGAGAGTTATCTTCACTATGTAAACAAGCTCCCTTTAGGCGGAAAAAACCGTACACGTCGCTTACACTTTTTTCGGTACTAAGCTACATACCGAGTTCTACTTCGAGATAGAACCAATCTAACACACTATGTATTTTATGGCCTAAATACTAACCTATCATACACATATGATACACACAACACACAACACAAGATATACAAGATGAATGATTATAAAAAACGTGATGACACAACTAAACTATTAACACTTGAAGCTTGACGTCTTCTTGAGTGTTCTTCACTAAAGAGTGGAATGAGTTGATCACTTGTAATGGATTATGTAACAAGTATAATGATCAAAGAATATATAAAAGATAAAATATGTGTGAGAAAATATTTGTCAAGAGTTGTATAAAATGAAAGCTTGAGGTTGGTATTTATAGGCAACCTTTTGTAACAACCCGAGTTTTAGGCCGACGATTATCCCGAGCCGTTATCTATTTTCTACGATTGATATGAAATAATCATTTTTCGTTTTGGGCGATTTGATAAAAATCATTATTTTTGGCTATTTCGTAAGCCGTGTTTCGAATTTCTATTCGTTTTAACGTTTGAGAAAATTTGAAAATATATATTTTTGCTCCGAGAGCGAAACTATATTTATTTTAGTGTTTTATGACTTTCTCCGAGAGTTTTTGTAAAAACCGTGTTTAAAAGTCGTGTATTACATGATTCAATATTTTATTAAATGTTTTAAAAATATATTAAAGTCGACGGAATAAAAATATTTACGAAAGTGGTGTGACCCGAGTCTTTGGTCGGCTAAATTAACGAAACAAATGACGTTGTACTAAAAATTGGCAGACTTTAAGGATGGAGGGGCTAAATGTGGCAAGTGACTAAACTTATTTTCTATATAAACCATACTCGGTCGAACACCACCACCACCATAACTTGCCGTATTTTGACATGCAATATGATTCAGTTATAAAATATTGATCCTTACACAAAACTAAACATATCCCACTTGAATTTTTGACATGCAATGAGTATTTCTCTAGTTTTGGATTGGTTCGAGTTTGTGTCGAAATAGGTTGAAAACATTGTTTAAAAGTGTTAAACAAGTATTCTTGCAAGTGGGTTTCGAATAAAAAAGGTTATGTTTGGTTGTTTGTGGTCACGTCCGAACTCGATCAAAAGAGGGGAAGCCGAAACCGATTTTTGTGTTGCATTGTAAGTATTTAATTGCTTGTATTGTGTTTACTTTCGTTATTTGATTGAGTTTCGATAATTGCATGTGATGAAATCTGAGGGATCTTGCGTTAGACTAGATTAGAAATGACATTGGATGATAAAATAGGCTAGTTGATATTTTGATGTTGTCGAAAGCCAAAAATGGTCGTTTAGTGTGTTTTCGAAAATGGATTTTCGAGCAGAAAACAGAACGCGCGTAACGAGGTTCGAAAATCATAAAAACTGATTTTTGATTTAAGAATATGATAGAGTTTATTTTTATGAACGTTTCGGTAATTTGAATGTTCGGTAACTCCAAATAACGAAGAAGTTATGGCTGATTGAAGTTTGGAAATTTATATACTTTTTTTTACAGCTATTTGTGAAAAATACAATCTGTGCAGATTTTTGAGCGGGCGTTTTGAGCACTTTCGAGTCCGTTTTGGCCTTCCGACGAAACACGAAAGTTGTTCAAATGCCGTTTCGCTTTTAACCTGTAAATTTCGTAAATTAACGATTTGAAACGAAGAAACTAGACCAAGTCGATGGTTAGAAAGTACGCATCATTCGATCGTACTTTATTATATAGTAACCGAGCGACATAATGATAGGTCGCGGTCGAGTTCGTTATCGGTGACATTTCGTG
>BQNB010167295.1:0-14016 GCA_026074375.1 Tanacetum coccineum
AGAAACCCTAAAACGAAAGCGATTTAAGCTAAAAACCTAAAAACGATAACGAGACCAAATCACGTTCTTTAAAAACCTAAAATCTAAAATTTTAACCCTACGAATGCAAAATTAATTTTTAACAAACCTAAATGATAAAAAAAAATTCTAAAAAAGAATTATATTTTTTTGACTTTTTAATAATTTTTTATGAATTAAAAACAGTTTTAATCTAAATTAAATATTAAAAATACTAAACTATTTATAAAAAATCTAAAAAAATTACAAAAAGTAGCTTGAACTAAGATAATCCTAAGAAAAATAAAAGGGTGAACACAGCTTATCAAATAAGCTATGAAATAAGCCCAAAATGGGTTGAAAGCTAAATGGCTAAAAAAGGGATAAAAGAATAAAAGGTGCAAGGAATAGCAAAAAAGTCCCAAGGGCACGTTTGGTAGCAGAGGTGTGTGTTAAATATGTTGGTTGAGGTGAGGTTGAGATCTTGGGTTCGAGCCTTGGCTCACCCTTGGCTTCCCTCAACTCCCAACATATTTTTATTTGCCATTTTTTTTGAAAAATCTTTAGTACCTAAAAATAAGCAACTTTTGTAAAAGTACTTTTTATGAAAACCTAAAATAAGCTAGAAATAAGCACTAAGAAGTTGACAGAATGGCTTTGTACACTAAGGCTTAAAAAGGGCTAAACTGTTTAGCTTTTTAGAACTAATAAGCACAAGCTAAAGGCAAATAAGCTAAGACAAAAAACTAGCTAAACCTAAAAAGCATTTATAAACAAAAACAAGAAAACACAATAAGCAGAAAGGCACTTAAAAAGACAGAATCACACAAAAGGCTTAAAACCTTAAATCCTAAACTGAAAAAGCTAATAAGCTTAAATAAGCTATAACCTAAGTAAAATTAGCTAATATGGCTTAAAACTAACCTAATAAGCAAATAGAAACAAGAATTAAGCAATTCTAACAAGCCAAAAGCTCAAATAAGCAAATGAGTTTTTGGCTTAAAATTGTTAAAAAAACAACCAAAAGGGGCACTTTCTAGCTTATTTTTAAGCTAGAAAACATATCCTTATGGCTTAGATGCAATAAGCTACGATAATCCACAAAGAAAAAGCATTTTGAAATTCATTTAAGCCATGAAAAAGCAATGAGAATAAGCTGATTCACACAGACAACAACACATAGAAATTTTTTAAACTTTTTTAAACCATACTTTTAAGCCAAAAATAAGCTACACAAACAGATCCTTATGACTATAAGACCGCCAAACAGATCAAAATTGGACCTCAAAGAACACATAAAAACTTTCAAAAAGCATTTTGAAATTCAGGATAAGCCACAATAAGCTAATGAAAAAGCTATTTTGACTGAAAATATTGTTAGCCTTAATTATATTAAGTCAAACAAGAATGTTATTGGTCTTATAAAGTCAAATTTGGTCTTGTAAAGTAATAGGCTAGCCGGGTTCAACGGGCTTGGATTGTAATCTAATATTGTCCGTTTTTCGGGCTCAAAGCCCAAGATATGCCAAGCCCGACCCAAGTAGAAAAGCCCATACGCCTACATGTTGGCTAAGGGTATAAAAGAAACCCTCTCCACACATGGAGAGGGTGTTGGTTGCATTTGTTCACTTGTAACTCACCATTTCTCTCTCTTAATCTAACATTCTAAGTTTTCTCCTTTCTTTTCTTCCTTTCTTATTTCTGGCTCATAAAGGGCTTATTTGGGTTTGCTTATTGGTTGTGTAAGGATTATATTATGGGATAACATGTGGTATCACTCGCCAAGGGGTGTTTAGTGTTGGATTCGTGGTATTAATCTCATAAGACGTAGCTTATTTCGGTATAAAAGCTCATGTCTTCATAAGCTTTTGAGTTTTTAGTTTGTTAAACTTCTCCATTTCTTACTCCACTCTTTCTAAAGCTTCTTAAGTAGCAATATCATATCCTAGATAAGCTTTAAGATTTTTCTTTAAGCTTATTACTTTCGGCTTTTTTTTTCTTTTTTTTCATCATTGTCGTGTTTTTTTCGTTTGATTTAGACAAGTCACAAGGGTCACGTCCCTTTTTGTTAAATCTTCAAACTAGTATCTTAGTTTTCTTAATTTTGGTAGCTTATTTCGAGCTTATTCCTAGCTTATTTAGAGATTATTTCTAGCTTTTAGAAGTAGCTTATTGATTTTTTAAGTGGTCCTAACCAGTTGAAATCAAGGGACATTGATCCATAATTTTAGCTTACAAAGATTAGGACATCTTGTTTGGTAGTATAAGTGGTCTTCACTAGAAAGTGACATCAAGCGGAATATGTATGTTTGATATTCAAGCGAAATATGCAGGTGTAAATTTTAAGCGGAATATGTACGTTTAAATGTCAAGCGAAACATGCGGGTTTAAGTCGAAGCGAAACATGTTGATAATGTTAAGAGAAATATGTTAGACGCTGAAGCGAAATATGCAGGTTTAAGACGAAGCGAAATATGTTGAATATTTAAGCGAAATATGCATGTTTAACTGCCAAGCGAAATATGTTAAAGACAAGCGAAATATGTTTTGACTTTCCAAGCGAAATATGTTTAGACTTTTCAAGCAAAATATGTTTTGAATAGTCAAGCGAAATGTGCAATTTTTGAAGCGGAATATGTTTTGATTATTCAAGCGAAACATGTCATTTTTAGGTTAACCAAATTTTTCTTCAAATCAATTCTGCTTTCACGGTTTTTCTATTGATTTTGTAAAATCCCGACAAGTAATCATTTTCTTCTTGGTTTTAATCATAGAGTTGTAAAATCCCGTGGAAGATAACTGTATTCTCTCACACCACAATACAATCAACACTTCATAACACTTAAGATCCGATATCAATTCACAACTTCATCAAAATGTCAAATACCAATTTGCCAACTCAAACATCAAGTGTTCTTTAGAATGACACAATTTCTTCGTGTTCAACTTCTAA
This sequence comes from Tanacetum coccineum, assembly GCA_026074375.1. NCBI lineage: Eukaryota > Viridiplantae > Streptophyta > Magnoliopsida > Asterales > Asteraceae > Tanacetum > Tanacetum coccineum. Next base: position 2,951 of record BQNB010167295.1, read on the forward strand.
AGTTCAAGAGAAGACACAACTTTCAATAATTAAACGCATAAACAGTCTTCGAGCAATTCAGTCATAACTCGAGTTTCTCATAGAAACTTTACTTGATTTTGGTAACATGCCTATCTTCAAGAGAACATTCTCTCAAGACTTGGATTTACTAGAAAATCATCTTACCAAACAAATAATTTCTCAGACTGATTGCAAGACTACTTTGACAAAACTCAGAACAACGTTTGAAAATGCTTTCAGTTCAGAAATCAAAGCGCGTATGCAGAATTATACAAGATATGATGCTCAATCATTTTACGATGCAATGATCTTTAACATGGATTCCCTCAGGAAATACATGCTTGAGTTAATTCTTCATCAACAACGAACTCCACAATTGTTGAAACAAAAGAAGTTGATGCAAACACAAGAAGATCATTCAAATCCAATTCCAGCATTGAATGTTGATTCATTGAAAGTCGATTTAGTTGTCATACATAACACTTGTTCTGAGAAAGAAGAAAGTAATTCAGAGACTGCATCCAGCAAATCAGTAAAGGAATGCAGCTTGAATTCTGAAACAAAAGATGTGCATGCAATCAAATATAAGATGTCAAAAGCAAAAGAAAGATGCATGGCATATTTTCGATCTCTTCATTCACACCTTCAAGTTCTTTCAAAAGATGACTTAAAAGGCACTCGCATCGAACATGGATTCAAACGGGCATTCATGTCACTCTTTGGTCAAGATGTTGATACTTTCACAAGTACAATGCTCCTCAACGTAGATCAACTACAAAAGCAACTTGACAAAGATGAATTTCAAGAAGATGGATCCATGGCAGCCTTTTGAAGTTCATCAATTCACAGTTTACTTTGGATTATGACAATCAAATGACAGACAAGTACTTTGTTGAATACACTGGAATCGAGGTTAAACACTTCAGAGATACACTACTCCAACACATGAGTAATGTTAAGAAGTCTGTTGCTGAAAGAACACGTCATCAAAGACAGCATGATAGAAGGGTGAAAAAAGACAGATGCAGACGCAAGTGAGAAAGATTGATACGGGTAAAGCAGTGGATAATGGTTTGGTTGTCATGAAAAGCAATGGAACAAAATCAGAAGTGAAAGATGAAAGCAGCAGGTCAGGGAATGATACAGATGCTGATGATGCAAATATCAGACCCATTTATGATGAAGAGCCAATGGCTAAGGTATAATTGACTGCTGAATGTAATATCTTTGCTATGGGACAACAACATACTGAGCAACCTAAAATCATTAATGAAGGTAGGGTTGACCAGTATCCTGAACAATGTCAAGTTAAAAGTCATATGCTTGATTCATCACCTAATAACTAGACAACTGACTACTCAAAAAAAACAATTACTCAGTTAAAAAAAATTTTTAATCAAAAGACCGTGCCTAATTTCAAAAAGAATTTTTCAACAAATGGAATAGCACATTGTATTGCTCTTCAAAGTTAAATATCAAAATCAGCTTTATAATATAGGGCATCATGGTCAAATTTTGGAATGAAACAAGTAATAAAGCCTAAATTAAAAAGGTAATTGATGTACTTGAAACATTGAACATCGTTTTAGAACTTAGTGTGGCCTAAATTATGTAAGGAAAATGAGACTTTGAAAAAGCATTACAAAGATTTGTATGATTCTATTAAAATTACGAGATCTAAGACTATAGAACAGACAACTTCTTTGCTTGCTAATAATGCTGATTTAAAAGCTCAGATTCATGAAAAGGTTTTTGCAATTGCTGCTTTAAAAAATGTCTTAAGGAAGTTAAAAGGAAATAGTGGAGATTTTAAGTTTGATTAAAACTTCAGTCCCTGGCGCAAATCGGTTTTACATCACTAAGAAAACCAATCAGTTATTAGACAACCGAATGCGTTTAAATCTGAAAGGCCTCAAATGTCAAAACAACAGTTTGCCTCCCAAGTTGATGGTATACAATTTGTCAAGACCAGTAACTCAACATATTTGCCTAAGAAAACCAGAATCCGCCTTTGCAAATCCTGATCATATGATTGCTTCTAGATACATATAGGAATACTTATAAGAACATGCTAAGATTTAGTTCAAATGACATGGTTCTAATCACTATCTAGATGAAGCTAAGAAAAAGACCCAAGAAAGAGATAGGAACTCAAAAACTAGTGTGATGCCTTCTGCTAGATTTCAATGCACTGCTGATGATAGCAAACTAAAACCTAGGAGCAAAAATCAAACACCTAGGAGTTTGCCTATATCAAAGAGTAGTTGCGTAACAATATCGGCTGTGCCCAAAGCAGATCATTCTAGGAATTCTAGTTCTTTCTCAGATTCCAAACATTTTGTTTGTTCAACATGTCATAAGTGTGTCTTTAATGCAAATCATGATGCTTGTATAACAAAACTCCTATAGGAAGTGAATTTACATGTAAAGATTCAATCCTTTAAGACCAGAATAGAACCCAACCCGTAGATCAAATGAGTTATACTCACATAATACTGGTAGGCACGATCTTTTACAAGACAATACGGTTTTCTCAATAATAAGACTTCCATTATGTATGAGAAAACATCTCCTAGATCTGATCTTAGGTGGAAACCCACGGGAAGAATTTTCAAATCTGTTGGTCTTAGGTGGATTTCTATTGGAAAGTTATTCGATTCTTGCACAAGCAAGGTTGACAGTAAACCCCCACATGGTTCAATAAAGATATACCTAATTATTCTTGGTGGCAAACCAAACTCTGGATGTATGTGCAGGTACATCAATCAATGTCAGAGAAACAATGTCTTGTTTCTAGTGCAGGTACTTATGTTAATTCAACAAGGAAAAATCTCAAAGTATGGTGCTGCAAAAAGCTGATTCTCAGGAATCCATTGTCAAAGTGGATTCACAAATGTGAAAATTGAATGGCATTTGAACACAAACTGTTCAAGCTCAAACCCTCAATGTCAAAGACAATGATGTTTGAACAAAATAGTTCAAGCCTCGAACCTCAATGTCAAACGACGTTTGAACACAGCGGTTCAAGCCTCGCTCCTCAATGTCAAAAAAGTTCCTTCAGTAATAATATGTAGTCATGAGTTAATATGATAGAGTGAATAGTCTATTCAGGTAATTTGTTCGACGGAATATTTCAATGGAGAAAATCAAGTTGTTTCAAAATCTTCCGCTGTTACTACTGCTGATGCATCCGATAAAGTCATCAACAACCAGATGCAACTTCATCTACTTCAACTCTAGCAACAACTGTCACTACTAATGGAAACATAGACTTGTAAATATTTTTATTATTCTCTTTATTTTGATTTATAATATTTTTGAAAAATTAAATACAAAAATATAAAACTAATAAAAAAGAAATAGAAAAAATATAAAAATCTATAAAAACAAAATATAAAATCAGAAAATTTCAAAAATACCAAAAAGAATCTTCTCGACATGTCTCTTGGAATCGATAACATTTACGTACCTAGAAATGTCGATTAACATTGACACAAGTGTGTAAATGAAGTTCGAACAAGAGTTCAAACGTTTTCAAAACATGTCATTTCTAATTTTTTTTCCATGACTTATGTACATTTCAGTGCATAACTCGGACCTTGAGGTAGGGCAGAAGTAGAGGAGGATGATCGGTCACGACCTCGTTTCTTAAGTGGCAATAATTCCTCAGGAAGAAAGAATTCTTGAGGATTAAACATTGGAGATAGCATTGAAGATGGAGGCACAATAGTTGGTGGTGGAATAGGTGATTCTTTAGCATAGTATGCATGCATGACCTTCATATAGGGGTCATCATGAAAAAGTGAAAGAGTTGGTGAAACTATTGGAACTACACCAAATGAGTTATTTGAAGAGCTAGAATAAGTTTTTCCTGGTGAAGCTGGGACATAGTCCGGGGAAGCCGGGATATAGTCCGGAAAGTTAGAGGAAAAAGCATCCTCAATATTGGAAGTAGGGTGGCTGGGAGAAGACATCGCTCTGTTAACAACCCAGTGGTAAATAACATAAGTTATTTATATAATAGTATAATAGTTATGTATCTTTACATACTATTCAGGAGATGTAGTGGCACGGAGGACTTTCTTGGATGGAAAAAGAAAAGTAGTTATAGTTAAGGTTTTAACCTTGTTCTCTATAACCGTGGCTCTTGATACCAATCTATAACACCCCCATTTTTGACATATAGCAGCGGAAGCTAATCTGGGGTATTATTTCATAGTACAACAGTCATAATCATAGAAAACGACTCAAAAGAGACGTTTTTAAAAGATAAGTTATCATTCATTATTTCATCAGAGTTTTTACAAACAGAGGTCCCAAAATCTACATGAAAACATAAAGTTTGAATGATAACAGTTTAGCCATCTTCAAGTCCGTGCCACTCCGTGCCATAAGATGTTCAGTTACCTGAGATAAACATGCTAAAAGGTCAACATAATGGTTGAGTGAAATTCATAGGTTTATAATAAATAGTGTGAATACAAGTCATCATAAGAGTGGGTTACGTTGTTATACACCCATAAATGTAATAATTAAAATGAGTACAATTATTATGGAAAACAGTATTATTGCGTCTAAGCTCATGGGACTCAAACTGACTAGTGTATATATCAATAATGATATATATAAAGATAATGGCCCCCGTGTAGGTAATTGCCATATACCTATGAGTTTCAAGTATAGTGCGTTTGGTTACCTATCCGGCTAATACAAACGGGATTCGTCAATCCCAATAGGCCTATTCATAATATTCACGTTCACTCGCAAGTGATTAATGGTCCATGATGGTGGGGGTCTTTTGGCATAAAGGGACTTAAACAACAGATGCAATAATATATCAGGATAGCATACATTTAGAAAACAATTGTATTCATGGTTTATAACATGTATCCCCCTTATGGGTTTATAAAATAGAAGATTTAAAAGTGAGGCTATGAACTCACCTTAACAGTATAGGGAAATCTGATTGATGGCAAAAGTTTATCAAGTGAAAGTAACGGCTTCGTCACGCAACCTGAGGTGATATGTCAAGTCTTAGTTTGATAGTTTATGTTTCAAAACTTCATAAAGTTTAACGTATATCCTTTATTTATTAAATTATGGAAATATTGTATCGCTGTTCGGGTTATCATAATCCAGAGGCCATGTAGTATCATTTGAGGAGCCAGGGCACTTTAACTCGTAAACCCAGCAAACTCGTCAAAACAAAAACTCAAATGAAACCCTTCATATGAAATTCCCTAGTAACGTGATACGATAAGATTTTAAGTTTCTTCAAAAGTTAGTTGATGATAAATTACGTTAAATATATAACGAAATAATGCGTCAATTTATGATTAATAACGATAAATGTGTCGGGTTTTAATAAAATCAATTTTTATAATGTTAATATATATTTTTAAAATTTATATAAAAATATTATATTTTATATTTTTAAGTTTGCAAAATTGGCAATATATACCCTTGGTTTATAAACTTTTACGACTTTAGTCCTTTATATATAAAGTATATATAATCTAAACCTTTAACTTTGAAACTTGGCAAAATATGTCCTTATAGTTATAACTTTAGAATAATGACATTTTCAGCCCCTTTAGTTATAAATTTCAGAAAGTTATGATATATACCCTTATACATGGAAATATTTGCAAAACAAGTCCAAAAAGCCATGCAAGCTTATTTTAGGATTCCAAATGATATTTGCAGGTTATAGATTATTAGAATAAGCTAAAATAAGATGTTTAACGTAACAAAAGTTTAGAAAAAGGATTCGTTAGCTAGAAAATCAAAACGGGTCATTTTTAGGGTTTTAAAAAAACACATGGGTTTGAGGATTCAAAGCTTCAAACAAGAGTTCATATATAATCTTAAGAGTATTATGAACATTCTAATACATAATATAAGCTTATAGAACAAGATCTTAGGCTTACTTGAGCTAAAATGGGTTGAAATGGGGTTTTTGAGTTCGTACGCCTAGTAATGACTTTAATTCTTCATTTTTCTTGCTTCTTGGCTTCTATTTTAAGCTTAGGGACTTCTCTTGATCTTATATTACTGCTATTGAAAGGCTAGAACTCCATTTGAGTGTGTGAGATGAGTTTGAGGGATGATTTGAAAGTGTTGTATGGTTTGGCTATTTATAGGGTGAAAACACCCTTGGTGCGCAAGTTTTCTTGGGGATTAAGGGTTAAGATCTGTAGTATGATAACTAAGGATGCCTAATGATGAGTATGGGAGGCTACAATATTAGCTAAGCAAGGTGGAAGGTGTTAAAGGGGGTGTTTGGAGGCCACAACTAACATAGGAGACAAGGAGGTGATTTTGCAACTTAGAGGCCAAGTATTTTAGCAAGGAGGTGATGGAAGTGGTTGCCAGGCTACTTGGTGATGTCATGGTGAGGTCATGGAGGTGCTAGGATAGGTGCTTGGGTTTAAAATGGGTCAAAATGGAAGCAAATGGGTCACGGGTTGGTTTAAGGCTCGTTTTAGGGTTTAGGGTTTTAATTTCGAGTTAGGGTTAGGGCTTAGGATAGATTAAGGTTTAGGATTAGTGTTAGGATTATGGTTTAGTATTTAGGATTAAGGTTTAAGGTTTAGGATTAGGTTTTAGGGTTTAGTTTTAAGGTTAAAGTGAAATTAGGGTTTTAGGGTTTTGTTTAGGGTTTAGGGTTTTAGATGACTTAAGGTTTAAGTTTAGGGTTTAGGAGTCATGCATTAAGTGCTTATACCTTGTGTTAAAGTGGTGGTAAGAAACCAAAGTGATTTAAGAGGTAAAATGACCTAGTTTGACTTTCTTGTATTATTGACTTGTACATTGAGCTTTAGATAGTTGTAACTTGATTTAGGAGGGAAAATATATTAAAATGTTGTGCTATGATACTTGTACACATGCTTTAAAGTCTTGTACATTCATTTTATATGTATACATTACATATAATTAGGGTTTAGATGTAAACGTTAACGTTTAATGCTTGTTTTGACATAACGTTTTGAAAAGTACATTAAATGGATAATGTACTTGGTAAAATGATATTAAGATATAGACTTGACATATTAGGATGTTTACATGATGTAAACATAGATAGAGATGGCATTGGTAGAGGTTGCGTGAGCTCGTTTACTTTAGAGATGCAAGTTACGTTGCATAATGAGATAAAACAAAAATTTCCCTTTAGAAAGGTGGTATATATATAATAGATGGATATTATAGTGCATCTAATTTAATAGATGAATATTTACATTGATGAAAATTGCGGGTTGTTATAGGGTTCCTCACCGCCATTGATTGTTAAGATGTGATTGCTGAATGTTTTGATTTTTTTTGTTAATTAGGATTCATCACCGTCGTTGATTGTTAAGATAAAGTTGTTGCATGTTGTGTTCTTGCAGTTTCGTTTAGATCTAAATATAAAGTAGTTTCATGTGGTGGTTTGATGGGGTTTTAGATATAGTGTAGTTACGATTGTTGCATGTTTTGATTTTGTTGTTAATTGGATTAAAATACGTTTTGTGATTTGTGTGTTTGTTGTTTTTATTGTTGTTCTTTAAAACGAAGTTGCTGATTTATTTGAATGTGGATTTTCGATTGTTCCGGTGTTTGGTAGGTCCGTTTTGCACAATGCTGCTTTGGCGATGATGACTTGGTCATCCTGTGAGTCGTAATTTTGGCTATACAAAAGTCTAGATGGAAGAAATTACAACCGTGTTTTGCAGCCACCACGATAAACCGATGACTCCTCATTTTGGTTTCATAAAAATTGGTTTGTCAAAAATGCAACTGGATATCCAAATAAGACACCCTCAATACTAACAAAACTCAGGGATCAATGACAGGCAATAAGGATATCCAAATAAGACAATGATCAGACAGTGAGATTAAATAAATAAACAAAGAATAATTAACAAATTAAATGGCAAGAACAAAAAATAAGCATAATAAATATCAAACATCAACAAATTAAGATGAGATCAAATAAATAATTAATTGAAATCAAACTGTAATAGTTGAGGAATCATGCACAAATCATGCTAAAATAATGCTCCCGGTCTTCTAGTTGGATCTCGTGACGAACCCCGAAGGGTCCGCTCTATACCCGAATCAAGCAGGCAAGCAACCTGCTCCCTTTCTCCTTTTTGTAGCTAGCGTCAACATGAACAAGGGAAAACCACTAAATTGAATTTTTTAGTCCCTATGAAGTTTGGCTTATTGACACATTTAGCCCCTCAACTTCATGATGTTATATGAAACATTATAACTTTTGCACATAATTAGTCCCTGTGACGAGTCAATCATTACGACGTAATTGCAGTGTCTAGTTACACCGTAATTCTTCTGACGTGGCATTCCAACATTTAGTATAAAAATTGGTTACGGCGTAATTACATCGACCAAGTTACGCCGTAACCCTTAGTAAGCATAAATATCATCTTCAACAATTATTAATTATGGCGTAACTCCTGCGGCCAGTTACGCCGTAATTCTTCTAAACTTGATTTTATCGATCGCATTTATCTTTTCTAAATATAATACCCCTACTAAATAATATAGTAGTGGTACTATTCTTCATTTAGCTCATAAGTTGCATCCTGTAGAGATCTAGTAGCCATACATCATATTTAGTACCTCTACTAAATTACGAAGTATTGGTACTATATTCGGCCATCTCATGCATCTTTCTGTTCCATTGCCTTATTTACCTAGAAACTGAAATATAAATGAATTAAGTACAGATTCTTATAAAAATAATATAAAACAAGGCAATAAATACGGAAATTTGATATATAAAAGTATTAATCATTTGATGTTATCAAATATCCCCCACTTGACTTCTACTTCCCCTCAAGTAGACCTTTTAAATAATTCTCAAAAAGATATCTCCGAGTTATCTAGGAAGATATGAATTTAAAAATTACTCATGTTAGAAAATTCTAAACCGAGCACCTTACGAAAGGAAAAAGGAATCACACTCATACTCTCACTAATCTATGTGTTTCATTTTTAGTGATCACTCAACTGCTCAGTCATGGCAAGTATTCTATCATAAGCTTGGCTTGGATACTAATCTCTACCACTAGAGTCTAGATGCAACTGTTCAAAAAGGCAAATGGGTTGACACAATACAAAGGCTTAAAGGGAGAATCTTCCTTTTAATGCAATCTTAACCAATACCAAAATTCTAGAAAAGGCGAACAAAATCACAAATACTCATCCAAATCCTTGAATAAGACACCTGTAATTGCTCAGTCCTTAACTCGAATAAGCTAAAGGTTAGGATTAAGAATGATAAGGGTAGGATAAATACATGGGATGCACATTTAATCGGTGTTAAATAAAGACACAAAACAAATAGTTTCCTAAGTCCACAATCTCCCCATCACTAGCAGCATTCAAATCCTATAAGGCAAAAACCGAGGGTTAATGCATATGAAATAAGGTGTAATGCCCCATAATCTCCATAAATAAGGCAAGTAAGACGCATTAACTCGGCCTTCATCAACCATGAACAAAAAAAATTATGTGCGATTTTTTTTAAAATTTTGGGTAAAATCAGCACATAATCTAACCAAATAACTCATTTCTATCTCCCTTCCCCCCACTTGAGATGTGCAATGCCCGCATTGTACAAATATAGGCTTAAAATAGAAAGCAGAGATAGAAATGACACGGGTTTATAAGAACTACCCGTTTACATAGATCAAAACAGGAATGACTAATCATCGCCAGCTGGACAAGGCGGGAATACTATCGTAATACAATATAATAAAGTTGATTTATAATTTTTTTTATCAGCTATAAACACTTGCTTGCATGCTTTTTATTATTTTTATTCTTTTTTATGCAAGAAAAGGATACAATGAAATGGAAATTACAATACAGACACATATATACATGAGTATCCCCCTACTTAAGATCAACTATGTTTAAATCCTGGCTTCACCCTCTATCCTACCCCGTAACTTTTACCAGTGAAACCAAAATAAACCAGCAACTCCTCGATCATGGACTAAAGAAACTACATGGTAGGCTAGGCGATAGGTGTAACAAAACAACATATATTTGGGTTTAACAAAATGAAAGGAAAGGTTCAACAGGTTGTACTAGGGGTATCTTGCACTAAAAGTAAGTGCAACAAAGGGTTTAACAGGGAGATTGACTAATCATTGTGAATATATATATATATATATATAGGTTGTTTGGGGTTAATCCTAAAAATTTCCTTTTATCCTAGCTACACCGATTACACTAGGTGCAATGCTCATTTTGGTGGTCTCAAAAAGATATACCAGGCCAAGTTCTAAAGTCTACTACAGCCATCGGCACACTCATTTTTATTGAATTTATGTATAAGGGGAAAATGGAAAGGCTTATCCTCACACAATGGAATTATAAGGTAGGGTGTGCTCAGTAAAGTCTTAACTAGTTAAGTAATGAACCAACGGGCATTTGGTCCAATGGTATGGAGGTTTTACCCTCCTAGGCAAGGTCTCATGTTCGAGTCTTGTCTAGGGCGATAGGGGTTTCCTCCCACGTGTGTAAAGGGAAGGGTGCCATTGCCTTCTGGGCTGGACCCAACCTGGTTGTGTGGGCTCGCTACGCCTTCTGGGCTAGGGGCCATGTAGCCACAAATTGCCGTTCCAAAAAAAATTCTATTCACACTCGGCCTTCACAGATAACCTATAAATGAAAGCCCTATCTTTGTACATAGTATAGCAACTAGGGGCGAACCCAGAGAATTAAGTCATCAGGTGCACAAAATTTTTAATACGAGTATTTATGTAATACATAATTTTGGGACCGGGTTCATTTTAAAGAAATAGAGATTTTTAGCAAATATATACACTGCGCGACAAAATTCCATCGGGTTCCCGTGCACCCCCCTAGCTCCGCCCCTAATAGCAACATCGAGCTTTTATGAGTTTCTTCATTCTATACAATATGTTTATTTTGTGTAACAACAGACAGATTTCCTTTTATAACTAATTAAAAAAATGTTTATTTTGTGTAACAACCGAGACAGATTACCTTTTATAACTTATTAACTATCAATCTGTTATTGGATTCTAAGT
>BQNB010167296.1:0-14016 GCA_026074375.1 Tanacetum coccineum
CTGGAACAATCACAACAAGGTGTTAGTAATGACATCTTGGTAAGCATTGAAAGGGTTGAAGAATGAAAAAGAAATGTATGAATAAAGGGTGAAAAGAAAGAAGCCCTCCACACACTTTAGGCAGAAGCCGGTCAACACATAATCTATCAGATTCACAAAGATGAATTTTGGTATTAAGACAAGACATTATGGACCCAGTAATTCACTTCACAACCTTTCCCAGCCATTCAAGTTTCTCTTAAAATATACTTGTCTCATTTGTCATGGAGATACACATGACTTCTATTGACTTTCTTACTCTGAGTTAGTTGATATTGAATAGGTGGCAGTCTGCTCTAGCCTTCGATTACTAAAACCAAAATGCACAAATCGAGTCTAGAGCCATAAGAGATCCATAAACAAATCTCATTAGGACACATTACATGACAAACACTTGTTGAACATCATTAAAATTCACAAGCTGTTAACAAGAGTCCTACGCATTATCCTTATAATTCTGCCAGAACATTCAGAGTGATACTCTTTAGCATTCATAATGACGAATGGAAATCCTGCTTGAGCCAGCATCAAACAAGCTCTTGGTAGGTGACTTGCGAGATTCTATATGAATCAAACTTGTGTCAACTGGAAAGAAACGATGGTGCGATTCAATGTGAATCAAACTTGTTCCAGGAAATGAATTGACGGCTTAATCAGAAAGATAGTAACTATCTGATTCACTCTTACCGTGTTGTCTGCTTTGAGACGTTCCGGTAATGAGAACAAGCAAGCATGGTAAATCTAATACATCTGTGTTAGAAGATCCTACGCTTTGAGCTGGAAACCCTGTCAATGGAGAATTTCTTTGAAATCTACCTGATCACAGGTACAGTATTTTAATAGTAAACGGTTCCTAGGAACCGGAGGTTAATCTAACCAAATCCGGACGAATGACAAAGCCATATTCGTCCACCCGCTTTATTGCTAACTGTTTTATTTCAGGATACATAAAGATGGAGATGGTGATGCCTCATTCCAGCTGGAGTCGGATTCATTACCACATGCTCATGCTCAAACTACAAAGACATACTATAAGCATCAAGATTCAAGAATCATGAAAGCTCAAGAATTAAAGACAAAGACTTCCGCACAAACTCTGATATATAAGATCTTCCTTCAAAGATATCAAGTCTATCAAGGGAGATTGTTAGCAAGCTTTCAAGATGATGCAAAGTATGAGCATGTTGGTCAAGACACAAGATCGCAAGGTGGCAAAGACGTTAAAGATAAACAAGGATAAAGATTTAACGATCTTGGAACAAAAGACAAAGTCGAAAGACAATAACAAAGGCTCAAGATCAAATATCACAAAGCATGAAGGAACAAGCCTACAACAGGATAAAGACCAAAACAAAGACTCAAGAACTAAACGACAAAGCAATCTCAATAAGCCCAAGGAAGTAAGATTCAAAGACCTCGCTTCGGGGGAGATTGTTAGCCTCAAAATATTAAGTCAAACAAGGATACTCAGTCTTTATTTATTAGTCGTTGTAATTGGCTAGAAAGGGAGTCGGGCTAATGATTTAATCTAATATTGTATACGTTGCGGGCTAAAGCCCAAAACCCGAGCTGACCCATCAATGCTACAACTAGGCATCACCCTAGGTTAGCAAGAAACTATAAATACCCCTCCCTATTCTTGGAGAGGGTGTTGGTAGTTGGTTGTTGGTTAGTTGGTCTCATTTGTAATTTTTCACAAGGTAATCAACCATCTTTTCCCTCTCTACTTTCTCTTTAGTTTCTCTCTCTAAGATTCTTTCATTCTTCTATCTTTTTTCTTATGGTTTCTTATCATTGATTCATACCTATTTGTATGGAAGTGAAATGATATTATAGGGTACCGACAGATTCTCTCTCTAGGTTGGAGCTAAAGAAGATTCTTTTAGATAAGATGCAAAAGAGTGGATCATTTCTTGATCATGACAAGCATTTAGATCTTTATAATGCTTTGATGATTTCAATCGGTTTGGATGAAGCAATTGAAAAAGGGGAACTTGATTCGGCTAAAGTTCTTAAGCAAAAAACGAGGTGATGATGAAGATCAAGACCCTCCTACAGACACTAACAAGGAGAAGAAAATGAGAAGAAGAAAAGATGTTGAGCCATCAAAGCAATCATCTACATTTAAAGAGTCACCCAAAGGTAAAACTCCACCCAAAAATTCTAAAACTAGAAAATCTATGAATGCAGAAGAAACAGTTGAAGAACCTGTTCCAAAAGTGGCAATGGATGTGGAAGAATCTATTCTAGATGATGTGGTAAATGATGTTGATCAACCATAAGATTATGCTAATCCAAAGAAAGACAAGTCCACTTGGTTCAAGCAACCCCTCAGATCAGAAACTCCTGATCTACAATGGAACAAAGACGCAAATGTTGATGATGGACTGGAATAGACTTGGTTTAATGATCTGGTAAATGCTGAGAAAGACTCACTCACCTTTGACGATCTGATGGCTACTCCTATTGACTTCACTAAGTTTGCTATGAACTGTCTTAAGAAAGACAAGATCACCAAAGCAGACTTAATAGGACATGTCTACAAGCTTCTCAAAGGAACCTGCAGAAGTAGCATTGAACTAGAATACAACATGGAACAATGCTATTTAGCTTTGTCAGATAAACTTAATTAGGCAAATCCTAAAGGTAACTGATGCCCAAATGACTTGAGCAAGCCACTACCTCTGCAAGGCCCTCCACGTCACCTAACTATTCCTATCAATTTCTTTTTCAACAATGATCTTGAATATTTAAAGACATGAAACATGGAAAGGAAATATTCTACATCAATTACAAAGACAAAGGCTTCAAGGTATGAATTGGAAGGCATTGAAGATATGATTCCAAGGCAGTGGAGTCTAGTCAACGTGGCTTATAACAGGAATACTAAACTGGGAATCTATTACTAGGGTACCAAACGTCAGCTATTCTACAGATCATAAATCAATAAGACAACACGACATAAAGTCTACTCCAAGATAAATATTCTAAGTGTGATCAGGGTAAAGGTTGATAAACAATTTGGATATGGTTATTTGGAGGAGATAGTGGTAAGAAGAGCTGATCCGAAAGAATATACGTTCAAAGAAGGTGATTTTCCAAGACTACACATGAATGATATCAAAGATATGCTTCTACTTCATGTTCAGAACAAGCTCTTCAACCTCCCTGGCAATGACATTGTTGATTTGGTAATTCCATTACGCATGTTTACTCGAAGTCTCGTCATTAAGAAAAGGGTCGAAGATGTACAACTTGGAGTAGAGAGTTATCAGAAAAAGCTCAACATCACCAAGCCACAAACCACATTTGATGGAATCTTATACAAAGAACCGTACACCACAACATATGATCCAAAGGGGGTTGTATATCTGAACAAGAGCAAATGAAAGAGACTGATGTGAGTTGATGAGCTTTACAAGTTTTGTAACAGAATGCTCAAGTCTGTTTATAAGATTCTCCATGAAAGGCTGCAAAAACTTTATGTTGGGTTATAACAAAGAAATGCCAAAGAGAAAATAGACATAAACGGATCAGACTCGAACACGTAAAAAAGATTGACAACCTGCTGCTGGAGAGACGGATCATGTGGAGCTTGGAAGGATTTGTTAGTGGAAGGAATATTAAGACGGACATACGACAACTGCATCGAGCAGTATGACTTTGTCATACTTGGTTTTATCTTGTCAGGTCCGATCTCATACTTTATCTAGTGAATATGTAAATATGTAGTGTAATCTAATATGTATATAGTGTTTGAGTACAAATTTTCAAGTATTTTTCAATAAATACAAAATCTTTCAAATTATGTACTCAAACACCATATCATACCCTCACTAATTGAGGGGGAGCATTAAAATGTTCCTAATAAGCATGCAAATCAGTAACGTTTTTCTCTCCAAAAGTTTTAATCAATTGATATCCAAAATATCAAACGATTTGACATTTTTGATAAGGGGAGAAAATGTGATTAAAATATGCAATTAATAAACATGATCTTAAAAGACTTAAGTGCAGACTCCTCCCTTTCATGTGCAAAATGTTTTCGAATATCGATGCACATATAAAGGGGGAGCACTTCTAAAAGATGAAACCATCAAGGTATAAATGCTTTTATTTATATCGCAAGTACCTTGATTGATTTTCAAATGGTTTTAATGGCTACAATGGAAATACCCAAAGACCGACCATGTGCTTATTCTTATAGAGATATAAGGCGGTTAAGGATAGGTATTCGTTCCATGATCCAGCCAGAACCGAAGACTTAAAACACACAACAGATAACATCCACCAAACACAATTACTTCTATCCATCGATCGAAAATCCAAATCAGTAATCTTTAAAATGACGACTCCTTGCAGACAAGTCACTTCTTTCAAGGGTGACAATATACCACCGATGCTTGAAAAACATTTGTATGATTCATGGAAAAGCAGAATGGAACTTTATATGATGAATAGACCACATGGTAGAATGATCCTTGCTTTCGTTGAGAAAGGTCCACTCGCTTGGCCATCAATCACAGTGGATGGTGTAACAAGACTTAAGGAATATACTGAGCTTACTCCTACAGAAGTCATTCAAGCTGATTGTGACATCAAAGTAATTAATATCATTCTCCAAGGCCTTCCAACAGAAATTTATGCTCTTGTGAGTCAACATCGTATAGCCAAGGATCTTTGGGAGAAGATTAAACTGCTCATGCAAGAAACGTCGTTAACAAAGCAAGAACGAGAGTGTAAGTTGTACGATGAATTTGATAAGTTCACTTACAAGAAAGGAGAGTCGTTACACGAGTACTACTTGAGATTCACATTGCTACTCAATGATATGAACATCTATAAGATGCCACTGGAGCAATTTCAAGTTAATACCAAGTTCCTAAACACACTCCCTGATGAATGGAGCAAATTCGTTACTGATGTTAAGTTGGTCAAAGACTTGCATACTACCAATGTTGATCAGCTTCATGCTCACTTGGAACAACATGAACGACATGCAAATGAAGTTCGTTTGATGCATGAACGTAACTCCGATCCTCTTGCTTTAGTTGCATATCACCAAATAACACAGTCACCTTATCAAACTCATCAACACACTTACCAAAACACTCAACTTCAACATATCCATCTCCACAGTATGGTTCATGATCAATCCAAATCAACACATATAAATATATATAATATATTAATACGTAATAATAAGGAAGATAATCAATAATAGTATAGTAAGTATTTTCCGTCGGGTTCTAGAAAATCGCTTTTAACTAAAGCAATTATCAAAAAACCTCCCGGGTCGTTTCCTCGGCGAGAAGTGAATGGAAATCTACGTTCAAGTTGTAAATCGAGCTTGATTATCGTTGAAGTTTTTGGGTTTGGTTTTCTAAATCTACTAAAAGGAAAAGCATATAAAAGGGAAACTAAACTTTTGGATTTAAACTAATATTAATTTTAAGATTAAAAACTACAAGATTATACTAAAATTGATCTAAAAGATATAAATGACGAAAACGCTTGCTAAGTGACGTGAAATGTTCATTAAGTGCGGGTTTAAGGTTTAACGAATTAAAATCCTTCGAAATCAAATTTCAAGAAATTAAATGACAAGTAAAGTAAAGTGCTATTTTAAAATAAATGACAAGTATTTAAATTGCATTAAAAGTAAATGACGGTATGTAAATTGAAAAATTCTAATGACTATTAATTTTTTAAACCTTTTTAAATCCGCACTTAAAATCCAAACCACTTATCACTTAGCAAGCACTAATGAACTACTCATTAATCATAACAAATAAACTAGCAACAATCATAAGATCAAACATAAACATTTTAAGCTAATAATTCTAAACTACTAGTATTAAAAAGGAAAAAAGGGTAACCGAATGAAGAACCGCAATGATATAAAACCACCCGATCTTACAAACTTAATAAACAAATAAGTTTATCACTTTAAAGCTTTTACTTTACTAATTAGCTAATAAAGGTGTCAACTTTATCCACTAATTATTTTCATAAAAACTATAAAGATCAAAACCTTATTTATTTATCAACCTTATAAGACCCTTAAGCTCCGGCCTTAGATGTAGAAGGATGGAATAAGAAATAAGACATGAAAAGTTAGAACAAAATAAGCTAATAAAAAGATGAAAACTTTAGATCTAAATCCACCCGAAACTAAGGTGTTCAATCAAGTGAACTCGGATCGGGTATATTTAAGGATTTAGATCTAAGAAAAATAAGCTAGAATAAAAAAAAACTAAATTTATGCTAAAATAAGCTAGAATATAATGATCATGATTTTTAGTCTAATCACCCGAAAACTAAGGTTGTTCAATCAGTGAACAGGACGGGTATATTTATGGATTAGATCTAAAATACAATAAGCCTAGAATAGTAAGAACTCGAATATAAGCTAAATAAGCTCACTCGAAAAGCTCTAAATCAAAAAACATTATAAAAAAGCTAGTCTAAATAATGCTATTAAAGAGCTTTATTAGGATATATGCTTAAGAGATCGGATCCCAAAAATATGCTAAAGCATGAGCTTATTTAGAAATAATGCAAAAGAAGAGAAAGAGGTAGGAAGAATAAGCATAAAAAAAAAAAGCATCAAGATAATAATATGCTTTAAATAAAACCAACATTAAATATCTTTATTAAGAAGCTCATATCTTGATTACAATAAGCTAAATAAGCTATAAAAGCTTTTACAATAAGCTAAAAATTATACTACACTATTCCTAAAACTAACACTACAAAAAAATAAACTTAAAAAAAAACACACTAAAATTTCACTCTCTCAAATCTCACCCAATGCAACAGCTGCGTGTGATGTATTTATAGCCCAAAGTGGGTGAGGGCAATTTTGTCCTTTCAAGCCTCCATCCACTCATATTGTTGGATCTAGGGGTATTTTGGTCATTTTACACTCCACCAACCGCCTCATTATTGCCCATGATTGGCACACGCCTACCTCGTACTGACTGCTACAGTACCTCGGACTGACACACACCAGTGCCACGGTCACCATCTGATGGGTCCAGACCGCATCCTGAAAACAGTACCTGTACTGACGTGTATGAACATCGGATACTACAGTTTCATTTTGTACAGACGCTCTGGCCACTGTACCTCGTACCTGCCACCACTGTATACAATGATTAGAAGCGCCGCGTGCCACCACCTGAGTGGTGCCACGTGGCATTTTTTATTGTTCCCCACCGCCGGTAAACCGCTGCCGGACCACCGGTCAACGGTGGTCAACGGCGGTCAATACCGCCGAATCACCGGTCAACGGCGGGGTCAACGACGGTCAACATCGTCGGACCACCGGTCAACAGCGGCGGTCAACGACGGTCAACGGTGGCGGCAACCCGCCGTCGTTCGGGTCATGGGCCGGGTCAAGTCGGGTCATGGGTCAGGTCGGATCGGGTCATGGGCCGGGGTCGGATCGGGTCATGGGCTAGGTCGGATCGGGTCCGGGTTGCCACGTGTCACCACCTGAGTGGTGCCACGTGGCGTAGCAACAATTACCCAAGGCAATTGGCATAGCATGATTCGAACTCGGGACCTTAGGGCCATGGTTTTAAGCAACCACAAGGAACCAACTGCACTAGGCAGTGGTTCTATAATATATATACCAAACATTTTATATATCCCATGTTTGGCCCAGTTCATATATTTAGTATTAAAGGTTCAAACAGGAAGGAAAAAAGTTCAAAATAAAAAGGGTAAAATATGAAAGGCCGGTACCGTTGGACTCGTTTTTTCGTGCTCTTTCTAATTGTGTGATCGAGGAAGATTCACGACTTCGTTTGGACCTCGATAAATGTGAAAACGTCATCGAAAGTCACCCGAAAATTACCGTTTTTGCTTCGTTTTCAATCCTTTTTACCTGTAAGACATAAAAACACAATACAAACATATTTGCAACATAATTATCTATATTTTAGTGTTTTTAGTCCTTTAATAGTGTTTTACGGGGTACAAAATATGTATATTTTAGCCAATATCAAATCCCAAATGCCATGATTTCTCGACATGCAATACGATCCATATAGAAAATATTGATCCTTGTATCATTACCTACACACCCATCTAAAAATATTGGACATGCATTAAGTATTTAAGCAAGTTATTTTCGGGTTTGGTTCATAAGATTTCGGGTTAAGAGAAGATGTAAAATGGTTAGATTAAAGTAATGTTGAAGTGGGTTTCATTGGAAAATGTTTGGGTTTATTGTTGTTATTATGCCGCGGGTTCGAACCACGCCGAAGGGAAGCCGAACACATTTATGTGTTGGTTGTAAGTACCTTATTTTCATTATTGTAATATTGTTCTTATTTTTGATTGAGTTATCTATATATACATATGATGAAATCCATCGAGGACTTGCGTTAGGCTAGATTAGACATGATATTGGGATGTTAATAGGATTAGTTGATGGTATTTTGGGTTTGATTGGGAGTCAAAGATATTGTTTTGATGGGTTTTGCATTAGTCAAATTCATGCAGAAACTTTAGCCCGTATTTTGAGGTTTGAAATTTTGTAAAATCTAATTTTGGTCTCAAACATATTGTAGAGGGTACTTTTACGAGCGTTTCGGTAATTTGAACGTCCCGTAACTCCTAATAACGAAGAAGTTACGGCAAAAACAAGTTTAGAAAAACTAAATTTCAATTAGCTATTTGAGCTTATTTTAGTTGCTGATCAGAGTTTAAACGGCGATTTTGGGCACTTTCGAGTCCGTTTCAGTCTTCCGGCGAAACACGAAAGTTGTTCGGAATGATGTTTTACTTAAAATCTCTTTTTGGTCAAAGTCACGAAAACGTGATATAGCGGGTCAAAACCGATGGTCAAACTGCTGCGTTTTTATTGAAAATACAAGTTACAGCAGATTTTTGCAGGGGCATTTTCGTCAATTTCCGTCGAGATTCAGGTTTCGGCTAAAACTAAAAAGTTGTCCAGAATATCGTTTCGCATAAAAAAGTTTCTTTGTCCGAATCATGAAAATGTGATTTAGAAGGTCGTTTGGCGCGGGTCAGATTTGGGTAAAAATATATATAATTATAAAAGTCAAAGAAAGTCAAATGTTGACTTTAAAAAGTCAACGGGTTAATATAAGACTTATTGAATGTTTATAAAAATAATAAACGCTATTATTTTTACGAGTATAACAAATTAGACTTAACGAGTTTTATGATCGGATATAGTTTTAAAAATAGTAACTTTAGTAACATACGGGACATAATCCCGATATGGGTAATTAATAACCAAATTGAAAGTCGAAAGTTCGACGAGATAAATAAATATTTTATAAATATAATTGGATGCCGAGACTTACTAAAGATGGTAACTTTCCGAAAATAGTAACTTTCCAAAAATAGAAAGTTTCTTAAAATAGAAAGTATTCGATTAAGCGATATATGACATAAATAAAAGAATGATCGTAACCTAATATTGTGGGGTTTTAGGATCTAAGGCGCAAGTGGATTTCTCATAACATGTATGAATATATATATATGCTATATATATATATGATTTTGTTGATACGATGAACGCATCGTTGAATATACTTTTCGGTATAGTAATCGAGCGACTCTAATTATAGGTCGTGATCTCGTTTGTGGATTTTCGTGCTAGACTTCATTGTTAGATCAACGGCTTTTGATCAAGGTGAGTTCATAGCCTCGCTTTTAAAGTTTTCAATGTTTTTAACTCCGCGAGGGGGATATATTGCTTGTTTTGTGAAATTGAACGCAAACTATTTTTGATACTTGAATATGATTCCTTCACTACTGAGTATATGCCTTTTTGTTGTGTGACAGTTTGTTTACCATGTGTTGGTGGAAGCTAATGCATTAAATAGATTCTATTGGGTTTGACAACCCTGTCCGGGGTTTGAATCCGTTGGGACCACCCTGTTAAACGGACATTTTGTGGTTAGTATTAGGGGAAGTGGCATACTTCCCGGTCATGATTTCGTCCTACGGGATGGATGTGTTAAGTTTCGGCGCACAGGCTCTTTAGTTGGGAATCACTATTTTTATAACTTGACTTACGAGCCAACGTTATACGTTTTGTTGAACCAGAATACGCGTTCTAACTATTATTTGTAAACTCTATGAATTCATTCAACGTTTTGTTGACGTTTTTAAGCATGTATCTCAGGTTAATGTTGCTAACATTGAGGAGACATCATGGACCCAGTGATGCAATGCACAAACCCTTCCCAAGCCATTCGGGTTTCTCTTCAAAGAAAACTTGTCTCATTTGTCAGGGAATACACTACGACTTCTATGACTTTCCGCTTACGGTTAGTTAATATTGAATATGGTGGCAGTTCTGACTCCAGCATTCGCATTACTAAAACCAAAACGGCACTAATTTTTCTTCTCATGTATAGAGCCAAGGAGATCATCAAATACAATCTCATTGAGGGGACTCATTACATGACAAAACACTTGTTTGAACTTCATTAAATTCACAAGCTGTTAAAAAAGAGTACCTACGCTTTATCTTGTGATTTTTGTCAGAAACATTCAGGAGTGTTCTCTTTAGTATTTTAATGACGAATCGGAATCCTGCTTGAGCAAAATCAAAACATGCTCTTGGTAGTGACTTGCGAGATTTTTATGAATAAACTTTGTGTCAACTGGAAAGGAAACGATGGTGCGTTTATGGTGAATCAAACATGTTCCAGGAAATGAATTGACGACCTCTTAATCAGAATGATGTATACTATCTGATTCACTCTTACAGTGTTGTCTGCTTTGAGACGTTCTGGTAATGAGAACAAGCAAGCATGGCAAATCTAATACATCTGTGTTAGAAGATCCTATGCTTTGAGCTAGAAACCCTGTCAAGGAGATTCTTTGAATCTACCTGATCACAGGTACAGATTATTTTACGGTATAACGGGTCCTACGGAACCGGAGGGTTTAATCTAACCAAATCGGACGAATTGACAAAGCCATATTCGTGCCTCCCGCTTTATTGTAACTGTTTTATTTTCAGGAACATAAGATGGAGATGGTGATGGCCTCATTCCAGCAGGAGTCAAATTTCATTACCACAATGTCACTGATCAAACTACAAAGAACATATATAAGCATCAAGATTTCAAGAATCATGAAAGCTCAAGAATTAAAGACAAAGACTTCCGCACAAACTCTGATATACAAGATCTTCTTCAAAGTATCAAGTTATAATCAAGAGGAGATTTGTTAGCAAGCTATCAAGATGATGCAAAGTATGGAGCAATGTTGGTCAAAGACACAAGGATCGCAAGGTTGGCAAAGATGATCAAGACAAGCATTGGAAAAGATTTAAAGATCACGGACAATAAGAGAAGTCGAAAGACAATGACCCCCAAGGTCTAGATCAAAGATCACAAAGCATGAAGGAACAAGCCTAAACGAATTCAGAGACCAAGACCACAAGATCTTAACGACAAAAGCAATCTCATTGATCTCATGAAGGAGTGTCACAATGAACTCACTTCGGGGGAGATTGTTAGCCTCAAAATATTGAGTCGTCGATCATTGGAAGTTTCGTTATAATTATACTAGGTCTAAGGTCACTTAAATAATATACATTTGTAATTAGGCTACACGGGTAAACGGGCTCTTAAATGTAATCTAACCGGTCACGTGTATCGGGCGAAAGCCCAAGTAATCCCGAGCCCGGCCCGTAGAAATACCAAGGCATGAAAGCCTCTTGGTATTAAGTATAAATACCCCTCTCCAAGTATGGAGAGGGGGTTGGTTCTTTTTAATTCTCATTTGTAATTTGGCAAGTAATCATCCATCTTTTTCTTTTCTCTACCTTTCTCTCTCTAACTTCTCTCTAAACTTCTTCCATATTTTCTCATCTTTATTTCTTGTGTTTCGATAATGAAGTGAAAGTGATATATTGGGTTCCGACACAATTGTTACACCCAAATAGCCTTAGCCTACCTTGTATGTACTCGTTTTTAGTACATTATTGTTTAACCCATGTAATTATTTGAGTATACGGTTGCAAAGTCCTTATCCTTGTAAATACAGTTTTGGGATGATTGGGATTCATGGTAGTATTTATTTTGCAGAAGAATGGGGAAGAAAAGTTAAGTCAATACCCTCATATTTGTTTGATAGTCTCCATGTTATTTTGATCCACCTCAATTCGGTTCATTAGATTAGTTCATGTATCGAGTATGTAAAAGCTCAAGTGTAGGAGTGTATCTATAAACCATAGTAATGTATGAAAAAAAGAGAAAAGAAAAAGAAAGAGTTTGATGTAAAGTTGTGTAGAGTTTGTATATATTGGTCCAAGTGGTCGAGTCTTTAGCTTAGCAACCATATCAACGTATATTCTTATAAATGATTAACTCACCACTTCACCCCAAATTTACCAAAAAAGTCACTCCCTAAATATTTCCCATCCGTTTCCGTTTCCATGTTTATCATATTACACCTATACCCCATAACCCTTTAAAGACCTATTTGATAGTAACTTTTAGTACTTACGCCTAGCGGTGGAGGTTTGATCATTTATCAAACCTATGGTAATTTGTATGCTATGACAGGTAATGAGTGTTAAATTTTCTGTTTCCCATATTGTTATAATTCATTATACACCCGAGAGAAAGAGAGAATCCAAACACTTATTATGAGGTTCTAGTGTATAATTTTCGTGCTTCTAGTTAAGAGGCCTAATTGGTTGTGCTATAAAATCCTTTAAAGAGTAAGTTAAATGCCCCCGATATTGCTATTGTCTAGGTAGAAAAGCTCATTTGCTTGGGGACAAGCAAATCCCAAGTGTAGGGGTATTTGATGAGGTGTAATTTTATACACTTTTTCAGGGTCATTTAACCTCTATAATCATGCAAAAATGCTTAAAATATGTGCTTAATCATTTCTTTTTGCTTTTTAGCACTTGGAAGACATTTGGAGGAAATACACGTGACTTGGGCTTTATTTTAGAAGAAACAGGACAAGAGTACGACTTTACACAAAAGAAGGCTTGAAGAATTACTAACAGAAGGTGGAGACGGCGTCAGGAATACTTGCGACGCCGTTTGGATTATCAAGCGACTGCTTCAGAGAATATGTGACGGTGTTTGGACTCTAGCCGTTATAAAGAAACCCTAAGAAGATTCACGGCGCGACGGCGTCAGGATTTATTGCGACGCCGTCGTGGATTCTTTTCTTATAAATACAAACTCGATTTTAGGGTTTTAGATAGCATATTAGGAGTGGAGTTCGATAGAGAACGATTTATAGCTGACTTTAAGAGTATTTTAGGGTTTCCCAACCCTATTGTACCTTCCCTAATCGCTTGTTTCAATATAGTAAAGTTTTTTTTATCCTTTAATCTTTCAATATGTCTTATTGTTTGATTGGTTATTGTGCGTTGCTTATCTTTAACATGCTAGGCTAGATCTCATTTGTGCTTGCTTATAATTGCATGTGACTTGGTATGTAGATCCTAATAATATTGCTTTTTGATTGATGTGTGTGCATGTTTAGACACTAGAACCCTAGTTACTTAAGTGTATCGAAGATCTAGAGCGGCATGATTGTGTAGAAAGGATTCCATCAGTAATAGTCTTCATACAACCTTATCCATCTATGGATGATCCCCTTTAAGTATTTTAATGCGCGTCTATCTCCCTAAGGGCATTGTAACAGTCTTCATACTACCTTACTTGTGTGTTTCCCTAGCAAGGTATTACGTAGACGGCGTTTTCGTGTAATTCGTCATGCTTCATACATCTCAAGTGTGACAAGGCAATAAAGTTAGGAGAAGCATACTAAGGATCATGCATGATTAAGTAAACACTTCTCTTTTATGATACGAACTCTCTACATTAGATTAGTTTAATTATTAGATAATTAGTTAAAACAAACCCCCTTTAAACCCGAGATTTAAATTGTTTTCATAAAATATAAATATACAATAATATTCTTCTTTCAACCTGTAGACCTTAGTTA